>VDFB02215487.1:0-43341 GCA_007258455.2 Sequoia sempervirens
GGTCAAAATTGGCTAAAATAGGCTCCAAAGGATTGGTTTACAGGTCAAGTCCGACCCTAGATGGGTCAGGTCCACCCCTGGAGGGCAGGTCCACCTATCGGGAGGGCAGGTCCGCTTGTCGGGTGGGCAGGTCCGCCTATGGAGCAAAAAATTGGTCAAATTTGGCTAAAACAGGCTCCAAAGGACTGGTTTACAGGTCAAGTTTGCCCCTGGATGGGTCAGGTCCGCCCTTGGAGGGCAGGTCTGCCTGTCGAGAGGGCAGGTCCGCCTGTTGGGAGGTTTAAACTTGACTTTTGAAAAGATGACTAAGGCAAAGGACTCAAAACACATGAAACATCAATCAAAAGGATATGGCTGAACATAAAATTACTAGTTTTGCACAAAGAAGACAATTCAGACAACACAATCCTAAGATTAGTAGAAAGGGGGATGGCTAACAAAGTCTTCTATTCTAGGATGAACATGGTTGCTAAGGAGTCCTCGATATACACCTGGTACGTGAGGCCCAAACTGTGAACACCAACCCGTTACAAGCGTGAGTCAGAAACCTTAGCGAGATACTAGAGGCTCAGACCAACTCTTCACATCATCCCGATGCTTCACCAATTACAATGTGGTTAGATTGAGGTACAACTTTCGCTCTCCCTCCTTTATATACCCTGCTGGTACGCGTGGTTGGAATCGTCCCTTAGGGTGATGAAATCCCCAAGTAGGTCCCGCTAAGAAAAAGAAAAAGAGGGTGACTCAAAAGTACTTGGTAAGCTACGAATTCTCGTCACCCAGGATTGCCAAATGGCGCAAGAGGATTGGATATATCAAATAGCTTACCAACAAGCACGACAAACAATATTTATTGACACCCCTAGTTAGACTATGTGCCTAAGTTATGCAAAACAAGTAGAAATTGATAAATAACTAAACAAGAAGTAGAAATTGATAAATAACTAACCCTGCAAGGAAAATTGTTAGTGATTCTCGTCCTTGTTGCTTGCCAAATGTCGATTAGATGCTTGCATAGACTCAAACAAGACATGTTAGAGGGTTAGAAACACTTAAAACAACCAAAATGAGTGCTAAAAACTAAAATTTTACCTTCTGGAAAAAGTTGTCCAAGTCAGGGCCGCCTATTTGGAGGGCAGGTCTGCCTGTCTAGAGAGAAAGTCTGCCTATCTAGAGGGCAGGTCCGCCTGTCTGGAGGGTAGGTCCGCCCCTCTGTGAAAAATCTGCAAAAATCAACTTCTGGAGTCTGTGGAGGGCAGGGCCACCCCTGGGCAAGGTCGGGTCCGCTTGTGGAGGGCAAGTCCACCTATTCATCAGGTTAGGTCCACCCCTCTATAGGTCAAGTCCACCCCTCTGCAACCTGCACCTACAAAAAGTGAAAAAACAACAAACGTGAAAGATAGAGACCTATTTGTGGGTCCCACCGGGCGTGCCAAAAATGTGATAGGGCGAAAATACTTGTTAGAAAATGAAATAATCTCTTCCTAAATGAAAGAAAAAAGGGAGTATTTATAGAGAATTTTGGACTCTCTAGGGAAATAAACAGTTGAGATTGAGCCACTAAGATCAAGATGTAGGGCTAAGGTGAGTTGAAAACTCACAAGCCTTCACATCTTGACATGTGGCATGTGAAGTGGCTTGTAAAAGATGATATGTATATGAGTTGGAAATAGAGTACATGACATGGAGGTACTTCATAGTACTTTGGGATTGGACAAAATCTTCTCATAAAGGAGGTCCTTGTCCCCATATGGGTGAGAGGACATGTGATGAATTAAAAATTTCCAAATATCCACATGGGGATGAGAAAAATAATTTTAAATTCCAAGGAATGCATTGGGGGATTAAATGTGAATTTAAAATTCACATTGGGAATGGAGTACCTTCTCCAAAAGGAGAAAGCCTTTAATAAAATTGACTTAGGACACATTCCATAAATGATATGGGGATTAGGTTGACCTAATTAGGTGATTAAGTTGTGCAAGTACTTGATTAGACAAACTAATGACATATTAGAGGCAAGTGGGAGATTATGAAGAGTTCACATATGACTTGATGTGACAAGTCAAAGATCACATAGGGAAGAGAAAAAAGAATTTAATATTCTTTGGAAGGATAAAAGGAATTAAATTTTTTTTGAGAGGTTGGGCTAGTTAATAAAGGATTAAAAGAGGGTTAGGTGGCTAAGAGAGATTAGTGGCCAACTTGCAAATGTTGGAGGATGTGACACATTTTAATCAAGGATTAAGCATGTGCACATCCCTAATGATGAGATTAGGAGAATAATTAGGATTAAAAAAGGGATGTGACATGTGAGAAATTAAATAAATGTCATATTTATTTAATTCATTTGATGAAAGGGGAAAGTATTTAATTATTTAACTAGATACCTTAGGGATTTGGCAGAATTAAAGATATTAATTAAATAATAACGATATTATTTAATTAATGCAAATAAGGGGATGCTTAGATGGAAAGGGATAAATTTGGATAAATTAAGTGTCCAAATTTAGGTGTCTACACCAATAACCATTTTATTTATGTGAACGTGAAATATAGATGCACAAGTTGTAGTGTTATGCCTCTTGACGTAATAAATAATATTTTTTTCAATATTAAAAAAAATAAATTTGAATTGACTTTTTTATTTTTTTAATATATTTCATTTAATTTTTAAGTTTGGTGTTACTTCTAATTTTAACATAAAATTAAAATTTTAGCTTTAACAATTTTAATATAGTTTATTTTTATTTTTAACATTTTATTTGAAGTATGGTTTTAATTTTTAAATTTTAATTTATTTAATAATTTTTTATTTATTAGTTTTGAGTTTATTTTGCAATTAATATTGATATTATTGTTTTTAATTATCTTAATATTGTTGTTTGTAATATGTTAATTATATTTTTTAGTTACATATTTTATTAATATTTTAATTTTATAAATTAAAAAATTAGTTTTACCTTTTTATTTAATCATTTATTAACTTAAAAACTTTATTATTTATTATTAATTTTTAAAATTATTATATTTATTAATATTTTGACTTTGTATTTAGTTTATTCTACTTTAGTTTTTAATTTATTTTTATAATTATGCATTTTATAAAATTACAAATAATAAATAAAAATTATTAGAATTAATTCCATTATTTAACATTTATTATTATTTATTTCATTTCATTATTTAGCATTTATTATTAATTGTTTAATCCAACAACATGCAACTACAATTTGCATACACAAACACATACTCTCTAACATATTAACATGCATATATTTTTTTATTGGCATAATCCTTGAACCTCCTTTAGGTACAAGTGCTAGTCATTTTTTAACTTAAAAAGTTTTTTTTTTTTTGATATGCAAGGTTATGATTTGTATTAAAGTTTAAATAAAATATACAATACGTCTGCATAGTAGGAAAACCACCAAACTTCCATGGAACCTAGACCTACCAACCCGGGAGCATGCTATGTCCAGCACAAAATTGCAATCCCACTGCATAACTCAGAAACCAGTACCGATTTATAACTTTTTAAAACAAAAAATTCATACACTGAGGCCGAGCCTCACAGGAAACCATTTAATTCTGCAAATGAGGTAAAATCTTCCTCCCATTCCAGACCCTCCTCCGTCACTAGCCCCAGTTTTCTTTTCAAAAATTCAACTGCCATTGTCGAGGTCATCCTGTGCCTCATGAGCTCTGGCCCCTTTAAGTCTGAAAGAAAAGGATATACCTTTACTGCCTCATCTGTCTCCCAAAGGAGCTCCAAGTTAGAGGGGCGCGGGATTCCTTTACCCACGAAGGCCGCTTTCAGTGTCTTCTCCAACCCTCCTAATAGGTCGCCGCGAAAAAGATTCACCATCAATTCCTTTGCCTCCACCTTAGACACTTCCAAGTCCAGAATGACAGCCAAGAACCGTGAAGAAATGTGTGTGTTATCCCTCGCAAATTCCTTTCTGTCCAGGTGGCCCTTTCCTAAAATCATTTTGACCGCTACCATGATCAAAGGATCATCCTTAAGCATAATTCTTTTCAGCCTTTGGTCAGTTATCTCCCTAAATGCATTTGTCTCTCTGTCGCCACCAATGAAACAGGAGTGTCGACGCTGAGACTTTCCAACCCCTCTGCTGAGATGGAATGATGAATTTCGATCTCCTCATCTTTGCCATTAGCTGCCCTCTGGTCGAAAACTCCCTGCACAGAGACAACCAACAAAACGAGTTTCAAAACCATACGGAGAAAAAGCCATCGTCCATCCACATTTTAAAGGCTCGCATACAAGGCCGAACCAACACACACGAGCCTGGAATGATGTCGATGCAAGGCAATCCGTCCTTGCAAGAATATTTCATCCTGCAACCACAAGCCTTAAGTTGGATATCACCTCATGAGGATCAACTTCTGCCACCCAACTGATTTGCATAATCTTACATGATGACCGTACTTTACGTGTCGCTCTGTTTATCCTTGCCATCATGAATCATTAAGACAGCAGACACCTCCAAGATCTCCCCAATTTTGGCGGACTTCCCATTCTTTTTAGAGCTTACTGCCAATGTTCCCCTGACACCTTGGATTATCACTGGCGATAAGTGAGGTGATGTGGCCTTGCCACAATACTGCCAACTTGCGCTCCCCAGCTGACACCCCAATTTCCTCTCCCATCACCAACTAATGATTTTCCTTTTCTTTTCCATCGGGCTCGTGAATAAATGAGAGAAGGAACGTGATGGGGGGGGGCACCCTACCTCCCACAACTTAAAAAAGTTTATTATTTATTTTTAATTTTTTAAAATTATTATATTTATTAATACTTGGAGTTGGATATATTTTGACTTTGGATTTAGGTTATTCTACTTTATTTTTTAATTTAGATTTAAGTTTGATTTTTTTTTTTATATTTATGTTTTGTTATAAAATTACAAATAAGATCTACATAAAAAAATAGTCATTAAAGCATATGATGATGTAGAGTGCCCTTCTAAAGGAACAATCACACTCCCCACACGCATTGGTCTAACAATAAAAGATACAGTATGTCAAGTCTTGGACCTTGATCACCCATGGATACATCTCATACAAGTCATTACATCTACCTTATGGTGAAAAGGATACTTACACAACAAGAAATTGGTTACAACAAAAGATGAGTTTGGGTGATGAAAGTAAAAGAACATGATCTTGAGATAAATCCCAATAAATTGGCCAGAGGTTGAAGGCTATGTAAACTAATAGTAGAAAATGGACCAAAGACAAATATTGATATACCTATGGTGTTATTGGTTAGCCTTCAGGGTGAATGGTATTCAAATGTTTCCTAATATCTTACCTATGGAGAATGCCCTACTCTAATTTAATTTATAATTATTTGTCTTATTAAAGTTTGGTTATTGTATGAGGAGGGTAGAGGAGCAAAGTTTTGAGGGGGTGAATTAGCAATTAGCTTCATTGGCTAGAGACAGATTCTAAGGTTGAGTAGTTTCCTGGAGGAGGTCTCCTTTGTTCACATCTTGAGGGAGTGGAATAGTGTTGTTGATTGCCTTGCTAAATGGGCTTCAAAGGGATAGAGTGGTTGGTGGGTTAGTGAATGGGAGCAACTTCTTGAGGATTTGGTGGGTAATTTGCAGAAGTTGATTCATGTAGATATGCAAGGTTAAGGGGATTGGTGATTTGGCCTCTTGGTGCATGTATTTCAGCTTGGATTTTTCAGCTTTTGTCTTTCATGTTGTTTTTTGGCCTTTGGGGCCTATCAACCTTCTTGTTTTGGCTATTGATTGTACTATTGTGGCTTTCTGATTAGTAAATTTTACCCTCCTTTTTGCAAAAAAAGTTTGGTTATTGTAGAATAATTCTATTTTGATTATATATATATAAAATGAATTTCAAACGTAAAAGCTAAATTAAAAGTTGTAGTGTGTGTGAGAGAGAGAGAAGCTAACTTTTGATTAGTTGTTTCATGCTAGCAATCCAAGGATAGTACATGTCCCTGGGAGTTATGCTCAAGGTAGCATGTCATTTGATTAAGGATATGATAATTCACCTTTAAAACCTCTTCGGTGTACCCATTGCACACTTCCTATCACTATCTTTATCTTTTTATCTCTCCCTCCCTCTCCATCTATGTATGTTTATGTCTTCCATCTCTATCTATCCCTCTATCATCTCTCTCTCTCTCTCACTCTCCTCTCAATATCCCTCTCCATCTCCATCTTCGTTTTCATTTCCATCTCTTTCTATCTCTATCTTCCTTTCCATCTCTATCTCCTTACCCCTTTATTTCTCTCTCACTCTTCCCCCCATAACTCTCCCTCTTTCCATCCTTATCTCTCCCTCTCTCTCCCTCTCTTCCTATTGCAAACATAACATGAGCCTATTGTTAATGGAGCCTAATTATCTTCCTCATTTAGAGGTTTTGTTTTAGTTGTGTTTGGATCCATATAAGTGGATGCATAATTGATTTGAAGCTATCACTTCTTCATTGAGACCTTTGTTGCACAAACAACATCATTTTCTAAATGGCTTACCAATTGACCTCATGTATATTACACACATGTATGCAAAAAATAGATCAAGATTTCCCCTAATTGACCTTCCACACATCTTAGGAGTATCTATTGCACACCAATATGCGATTGCTAATAATTAATCTATATAAAAAACACTAAGAAATATTTAGACAATTTTTTTCCATTATTTCACTTAAATAAAATAACTTAACTAAATTATTAGAAAAAAACAATTAATTAAGATACATAAACTAATTATGTTCTTTTCATTAAAATACTAAAACCTATATTTAAAGGTCTTGCTAAGAGAATTGAATATACTTCAATTATTTAAATTTAGGGTTTTGTAAACTAAAAGAGATTTTCTGTAAATTAACGAACATCGTCTGTAGTACCCCTTATCGTTTGGTCGTGGTTTTTACTCACGCTCGTAATCACAGGCAGCGGCGGCGGCAACACTAACAGCAACAATGGCTCCTCCCAAAGGTGCCTTATCATCTTTTGAATTTTAATATAGCTTATTATCATGGCTTTAATGGGCGCCGATTTTTTTTTTTTAAATGTATTTTGTAATAAATATCGATCCTGAAGAATCATATGGATGATGGGTTCACAAAGGACCACAAAAAGATTGTTTTCTGTATAGCGGTAGTTCTTTTTTTATCAAATCGCTGGAATGGAATCGATTAGCATGGTTAGGGTTTGAAATGAATACAGACTTATCATGCTGATAATGGTATGCTAATTCCATTTATACACTTTTTGGTAGTCAGAGAAGATGTATTTATATTAAAATTTCAATATTGGAATGCCATACAAAAACATAGGTGCTGTTCTGTTTAAGATAATTTATTGCTGATACCATTCTTACTATTGAAGTATCTATGAGGCAAGTTCTAAAGCCCTAGTTCAATAGAAGTGACAGTGCACTCTTGTGTACTTGAGGAGGAGTGACATAATTTCGTTTTCTAATTTTAACCATTAAAAAATTACCGATATGGAGAGGAGCAGAGTGGATCTGGTGATATACCAGAGCATCGTTCAAAAACTAGACAGTGCCCCAAAAAAATTATTAAGAAACTTGCCATGACACCTTCCACTGGTATTGCAAGGGTCTTCATGCGACTGTATGGCAATGTCCTTGTCCTATTCCTCTATGGTTTCTGCACACAAACTTGCTGGATGAGTTGTGGATCTTGCTGCCTTTTTTGACTTAGTCTTAACGGAAGAGTGTTGCTGAGTGCTGACATTTGAGTTTTGCATCTTTAACTGAGGCTGCCCTTAAACTCATTCCCATATTGATATAACTCTTATCCATTCAATGTCTGTACTATCTACTTCTACTCAGCCAGAGAGTTTCTTCATTCACAGAGAATCTTTTTGACATCCCCGTTTTAGGTCATTAACCCAATCTGTCCTTAAACTCATCCTCAACTAGCTCTTATCCATTCCATGGCTACCCTCTTTATTTCCACGCATCCGGAAACTTTATCTATCTTAAAGCAAATAGATTCTAATCTTCTGTTACATTTTCCATCAAGTATGTTGTAAGTTTGTAACAGGCTCCTGCTCCTTCTCTTTCTGCCACCTTCCTCTTATTACCAGCCTCCATGCAAGTCATGCTGGCAATTGTACTGAACCAGGAAGAGAACTACAGAGAGCACTAACTGGAAACACAAGACACGGTATGGTGCTATATCAACCATGCACTGAAACAAAATACTTAAATCCAATAATTATATTGAAGATCCAAATAAATTGAATCAGTCTTGTCTCCAAGTTTATCATTGAATTAAGGGAGATCTTTTGATCCCCTTTACATTTCTTGCATCAAATCACAATTAATGTGTGTTTCTGTCATCATAATTATTATCATACCTTCCCACCTCAACATTTCCAACAATAGTTGTATTAATCTCTATATCAGTGGACATATTAACAGGATTGTTGGCGACCTTTATAGCAGTCCTCCTTACCTGAAAAAATAAATCACGTTTGAAAAAGCTTAAGTTGATTAACATCCCTAATCAAGGAACTGATTTTCGGTTTTCCCCAAGAATGCGCTCCCCTTGATTTTTAGACATTTCCTTAAAAGGGGATA
Source organism: Sequoia sempervirens (assembly GCA_007258455.2). NCBI lineage: Eukaryota > Viridiplantae > Streptophyta > Pinopsida > Cupressales > Cupressaceae > Sequoia > Sequoia sempervirens. Next base: position 8,614 of record VDFB02215487.1, read on the forward strand.
CCCTATGGAGGGGGGAATGGGGACAAAATGCCCATGCCCTCTACTCAACCCCTACCCTATTTTGGAATTTGTAGGAAAAGAGGGGACGTTCTAGGGATGCCCATCTACAAGGGGACCTTGGGACATGTCCCGCACATGGGTATGCCAATCCCCCACACCTATTCAAGGTTGTAAAAAAAATGAAAACATCAGCATATCACCATTAGCCCTTGTTTTGCTTGCATGATTTTATCACAATACCTTTGTAATCCTGCCATTTATCACATGGCTCATTGTGGTTTTTCCTCTTGTCATCACTCTTAGTTTGCTCAGCTTGCTCAAGAAGTAACTTTTTGTTGTGGTTCATCCTTTTTTTCTACTGCATATTAAAATAATGTAAAAACTTAGAAAAGTAGCTAGAAATTGCCCACCTCAATTATGTTTTAAGTATCGTATGTTAATCTTGGGTGAATTATTGGTCAATTCACAACTATGCTAAGTTTAAAGCAAAGACAAAAAGTATCATTGAAGCATGTTGTTCACATGTTCCTTTAATAATGAAATAAGCTGCATTGAGAAGAAAGGTGTCTTCTAAAATATATTGCTTCCTATAATAATGGTTTGAAATATTTTTTGTATATAGATATATTTAAATATATATTTATAATAAATAAATTTATATATATAGCCATCACCTCACCATCCCCTTGTTGTCTCCAAAATTTTGGGAAAAATTTGCCATCCCCCAAAACTCATCCAAAACAATTTCTTTTCTCCCAACCCCAAGAACTCATAGAAATACTCATACAAATGTTGTTTAGGGGTGAATATAACACCTTCTAAATTAAAATTAAGTTTTTAGCTAAAGTATTTACAAAGCCCGCTTTTGGGTTTGAATTAAATAAAAAATTATATCTTCCTCATCTATCATGTTTGTCGGTGTAATATTCATATTTCACCTTGGATATGTCTTTATCCTAAGTGTGATTTTGCACCTATTTAATAAGTTTACCTAGGATATTAGGAATATTTTTTTAGCCTCACCAAGGTAGCTAATAATGACATGTGTACACCTTGACTTGAGATACACAAGTGTCACCATTGCCTAGTCAATCCTTGATTGGCAGCAAGGTGCCACCTCTATTTCATCAAGAACATCTCTACCTTAGTCATATTGAGTTAATTGATCCAATGATTAGTAGTTAAACTCGTGACCTTTGGACATGTCATCTCCTTGAGTCAAGCATCCAAGAGACCTATTTATATATACCTTGCCCATCCGTTTGATGGTTAATTCTAATTATTGATTTCCTCTTTAGTGGAATAGTATTTTTTATTGCATATTACAACCCTTGTTTCATGCATTTGCTATTGTAACTTTTTGTATTCATCTTATAGTAGGTAATGTGATTGGGTTCCTATCAAATCTCAAATGGTTGACAAATCTTACTTTGGAGCTTGTATGTGTTTACTAAGGAGTAAGGGTTTCATTTGGGGTTTCTCATTAAAATCTTTGTTTTATTGATTCTTGGGTCAAATCAAAGCCCACGATTGCATCCTAAGCAGCTGAAAAATCAAGGTTTAATTTTCATTTTGTCCAATTTGGACTCAAAGGTCATTTTTTTTTCAGTTTTTGGTTGCTTTCCATTTTGAAGTTATTTGCACATTTCTTTGGTTTTGGGACACTTTGATGAAAATTTGGGCTCACCATGACAATCTGAAGGCATCAAAAGCTATAAATCGAATGTCAAATTATCCAATTTGGTCAAGTTATAAGAACAACAAATTTCTTTAGCCCAAGCATGTATGTTGAGATTGTACATCTTGAGTACAACCCTGTGTAGGTATTGTGTTAGCATTTTTTTTACTTTATGTTTTAGTGGTATGAGGGGGTACCCAACTTGTATTGTATCCTTGGTGTAGTAACCCTTTGCCAAGGGTGTAGGGGTTATCAAGCCCCCATGTTGCCCACCATTATTGCCCAACCACTAGATTTGTTGCTGCTCTACAACCCATGTGACCTTCTAGCTAGTACCTCTGCTAGATGCTCGCCACAAGGGTGCAACCACCTCTTCAATCACTAGGTCACTAGAGCTTTGCCCAAAGATGTTCAAGTTCCACCTTTGTTAGCCATGTAGCCATTGGGCCACCTAGGTGCTACTTGCCAACCACATGCCAACTAGACTCTACTTCATTGGGCTTTTTAGTTTGTAAAGATGACTTTGACGTAGCTTTTCTTGACCACACAAAATTTTTTTTTGCAAATTGTTTTTTAAATGGGTTGGAATTTTGATGGCTTCGTAGTGGTGTAGACGGTTCTAGATTTTGATATTTTGTTTATCCAAAATTGCAGATTTTCATAGGTTATGCTGAGCAGTTCTTGTTTTGAGAGTTTTTGAGGCTGCATTTGAGTTCATATGAAAACATTTTTAGGTGCATTTTTTTGAAAGTGTGTTATTTTTCATGTACTTTTGACACAACCTAAGTATTCCCATTGTCTCAAAATTGTACTTTCAACTCATTGTCATTTTTAATTCACTAAAATTAAATCATTTGATGGATTTGGCAAGTGGTAGTTGTAAATGCATTGAATTATAAAGTGCCATGCTCATATTTGCTAGGGTGTTTCTTAATTGAGTTCTTTTCGAGGAGGTGGTGTTAATACACACTCAATCTAAGTTACCGGTACGCCCATATATGGCCTCGGGTATGAGAAATGGTACGGAAACGGTTCAAAAACATCCAGGATACGATTTTCTGCTTGTGGAAACGACCAGGAAACGAAAGTGTGACTGTGGGTACGAAATTTCATTTTTGGTTTGAACCCGGACATAATCCACGTCAACTTTTTTGGATATTATCTGATTTTTTTCCTTCAAAGGCTGTAAATTGTGATTTTTTTTCTCATTCAACTTTGCTCACATTTTTCTCCAACAAAATAGATTGTTTTTAGGGTTTCTCAAGTGTCGAATATTTTTGATATCTTTAGGATGGCTGAGATATTTGATGAAGAGCAGCTGAGTCAAATTAGGCATGAGTAAAATGTTGGAGATTCAACATCAGAAACTGTATTATATTCCTTTATGGGATTGTTTTGTGCTCTTTGTAAACTTTGCATCTTGTGTGATGGTGATGTTAAGGGCAGCTCTGTTTATTCATTGCTTTGTTAGAATTTATAATTGGGACTTGGAAGATATCACTGTTTGGGAGGACATATCACCATAGTCCATTTGACTTCCCTAAACTTTTGAGTGCAGATTGTGATGTTCTCAGTGGAAGTAAGGTGTGAACTATGTCAGTATCCTTGCACATCTCTTCAGAAAGATGTTCTAATGGTGGTACTAGTAATTTAGAATGTTCTAAGCACCATAGAAACCAGATCTCTATTGTAAGTGATGATTTAGGATATTGAGATGGCATTGTGTTTGGTCTTCATGAGAAAAAGGTTGTCATGCTATTTCTCCTTTCTACCGATTCACAACATTGAACCATAGCATGAGGATTGAGTAAAAATGTACTGGCTTTACATCAGATTGGGAGTATGGAGGCCCTTGTATTGTATTATTAAATTGATTATGAAAGTGGTGGTGTATTTTTGCTATGTTATTTGACTATTAATATGGTGGTGTATTTTGAACCTAATTACTATTGCAAATATGTATATATTTCTGATTTTTATATGTTTTTGTATTAACGTACCCAAACCCCAAATTTTTTTTTGACCAAATCCGTGTACTAGAATCTCATACCCGTACCTGAACCCAAAAATGAACCGGTAACTTAGCACTCAATTATAAAGTGCCATTTCTTCTTGTTGGGGCTTAATGAATGGTTAATTTTGGCATTTTGTTCTCCTCAAACTGAAATAAAGTTCCATGCTAGGGGGTATCTTGGTCCATTGTTTGACTAATTTGAGGAGTTAATAAAAATTAGTAATGTGTTTTTTAGTTCATCCTTCTTTTATCACCTTGAAAAGAGGGAATTTTAAATACTAGTGGGACAAATTTTTGAAGCAGTTTAGATGGATTCACCTCTTGCCCTATCTATATGGACTTGTTTTAGAACCATGTACTTATTGGCAAAAACAAGTATGAGCTAATATGAATGATATGTACTAGAATTGAGTGGATTTAGTGTTGACTATAACACATTATGGGCCATCTCACACATTGAGTGCCCTCACACTCTTTGGACCAAAATTTGGGAGATGTATGCAAATTTTGATGATTCTCTATTCTCAAATGATCTTGCTATGGATTGTCTTGAACCCCTTGATAATTTGAGAATCCTCCATATGATAGTGTTATTGATGAGGAGCTTTTTTTTGGGAATATCTTGAATGTTGTGGTGATAATGGGTTTTTTCTTGATGCTCCTCCTACAAAAAATTTTGTTGTTTCTTTGGCTTCTTTGACTCCTATTATAGATTTAGAGGCTTTGTCCTTTATCTCTAAGTAACTATTATGAGGTTGAGAACTCTTCACCTCTAGCTTCAACAAATCTTTTCTTTGAGGACATTTGTCTTCTCTTTGATGACAACTCCTATGGAGTTGCATCCCCTTTTTTGGATGTTATAAGGGTGTAGTTTGACCCTTTTGTTCTTTCTCTACCTCATTTCTCTTGACTCATTCTATAGTAGCTAAGTCTTATGGTTCACTTTTATCATTGATCATGTTGACACTTTTTGTAGGAGTACTTGATTCACATTGGTTCAAATCTTACATCTTTTTTGGATGTTATAAGGGTGTAGTTTGACCCTTTTGTTCTTTCTCTACCTCATTTCTCTTGACTCATTCTATAGTAGCTAAGTCTTATGGTTCACTTTTATCATTGATCATGTTGACACTTTTTGTAGGAGTACTTGATTCACATTGGTTCAAATCTTACATCTTTTTTGGATGTTATAAGGGTGTAGTTTGACCCTTTTGTTCTTTCTCTACCTCATTTCTCTTGACTCATTCTATAGTAGCTAAGTCTTATGGTTCACTTTTATCATTGATCATGTTGACACTTTTTGTAGGAGTACTTGATTCACATTGGTTCAAATCTTACATCTTTGTTGAGAGCCATTCCTATAGTCATTGTACCTAAATCTTCCTTGATACTAAATTTCATCAATCTACTTTAGTCATAGTTCAACATCAATATTCAAACACGAGTAGTTTTTAGAGACATTCATTCTAATTCCTTCTATCACTATACCACTTGAGTGGGAATTCAACAATTTGACAACTCTATGTTTCTTTCTTCCAAATGAAAGATGCATTGTTTGCTGTAGAGGGACCTTCTATAACACTCGCCATGTAGTGTTTTGCATCTACATTCTCTCTTTTAAGTGGAGGCACTCACAAGCCTTATCTGTACGAGTTTTAAGATGCTATTCCATCAATCCTCTCTTTGGAAGAGAGTTTTTTTCTGCGAGGTTTCTTATCTTCTTTAGGAGGGAATACATTTTATGTGGTTATTGTTTGCTTGCCATTCTAATGTGTTTCATTTCTCTAGGCTTTGTTGTCATTTGTGCGTTTGACCATATCTCACCCACCATTGATTATGGCTTTGAGAAATCTCTAACTGGGTCCCTTGTGTTGAAAATATAGTCTAAGGTTGTTCATTCAAAATAGTTCTATTTACAAATCCCTTTGTGAAATGTGTTAATGGGGTACTTTGTGGTCAATGCCCAGTAGTTCAGCCTTTCCTTAAGATAAATTAGGCTTTTCTTTGGTGGGATTCCAAAACCTCAGGGGGACTTGGAACCAAGTTCCAAAGTTCTAGGTCTGCTTGAACTCCCGACATGCCATGTTTCCTTTCTTTTCTTCTCGAATCTCAAAACTCTAGGAGGACTTGGAACCTAGTTCCAAGGTTCCAAGTCCTTCGGCAATCTTGAAACTTGATAAGGTTCTAAGGGGCCAAGTTCTAAGGTTCCAAGTCCTTTTGCAATCCCATAACTTGACAAAGTTCTAAGGCACTAGGTTCAAAGTTGTTCTGCAATCCCAAAACATGACAGTGTTCTAAGGTGCTAGGTTCCAAGGTTCCAAGTCCTTCAACAATCTTGAAACTCAACAAGGTTCTAAGGTGCGAGGTTCTAAGGTTCCAAGTCCTTCCGCAATCTCGAAACCCCATCAAGTTCCAAGGTTTCAAGTCCTTTTGCAATCTCGAAACTAGACAAAGCTAAGGTGCTTGGTTCCAAGTTTTTCAAGTCCTTCTGCAATCTCAAAACCCCATCAAGTTCCAAGGTTCCAAGTCCTCCAGCACTCTTGAAACCCGATAGAAAATTTCAAAAATTGACAAAACCCTTCACAATTACTTCTACCTACTCCACACACCATTTTGGATGCCATAATAGCTCAAAAAAGTTGCAAATCTATTGAGGATGGTTCCCAATCCCTCTATAGGTATGAATGGATGTGTTTTGGTGGATTTTGGGTGCCAGATAAAAGAAAAAGCATGGCATGAATGGATAAGCTACCCCTGTGGCCTCCAAAATTCTTGGCATTTCAAGATTTTGTGCATACTTGCATGTCCCTTGTTGAAAGGGTTTGGGTTTAAGGATTCAGGAACTACAATTGCAGTCACCAATAGGTACCTAACATAGTTACACATTTGTCAAGACCCATTTCTTGTTCCTTCTAAGTTGCATTGATGGGGGAATGTTCCAATAGGTACCTAACATAGTTACACATTTGTCAAGACCCATTTCTCATTCCTTCTAAGTTGCATTTATGGGGGAGTGTTCGCATAATATTCATATTTCACCTTGGATATCTTTATCTTAAGTGCGATATTGTACTTATTTAACAAGTCTACTTTGGCTATTAGGAATATATATTTATTCTCACACCTAGCTAGCTAATAATGACATATGTACACCTTGACTTGAGATGCACTAATGCCACCTCTGCCTCATCAATGATTGATGGTAGTTAGATGCTGCTTCTATTTAGTGAAGGCCACCTTTGTTTTAGTCAAATTGCTTTAACTGATCCATTGATTGGTAGTTAAACTCATGACCTCTGGACATGTCATCTCCTTAAGTTGTGTTGAGGAGGACTATTTATATGTACTCAATCCACCCATTCAGTGGTTGATTCTGATTATTGATTTTTTCTTTATTGGACGAGTAGCTTTAATTACATATTACAACCCTCCTTGTGAGGCTGGAATTACAACCAGAATTTGAAAATTTCTCAAGTTTATTAAATTCCTAACGAAGGAATCAATTCTATAAAAATGACCTGTGTTAATTCTTATCACCAGGATCAGTGTTTTTCAAGGTGCATATAACATTTTGATTCAAAATCAGATAACAATTAAACCCACCTTTGTGCATCAATCAGGTCAAAATGTGTTTCTTCTTCCTCTGCCATTTTATATTCTGAAAACTTTTGTTTCCTGCTAGCCAAAATTAACGTCTCGTATAAAACTTCAACACAAGCTTCCAGCCCCTGCAGCATCTAGGCTACCTTTCAACGCACCATTGTCATGGCCACACTTCCAAGGGGATGCATATCAGCATTGACTCTTCCTTCGTACTTTATTTTGTCATTACTCTTATTTTAAATTGTAATATAAATATAATTAGCAACCACAATAATATAAATGTATAAATTTATAAACATATGACATGACAGTATTTCCTGTTCATAAATTTCGTGAATTGTTTTCACATTGTTCCAGTATGATCAAAATATTTGATTCCCTTGGATGATAACATTTATCGTGTGTTCTTCTTAGATGGTTCCTGTTTCTTCTACGGATCTTTCCTTTTGTCAAACAAATTCTTCAATATTCCCTTGTTTTGATGATATAGAAGCACTATATTGTAATTTCCACACTTTAACTACTGCCTTCTACTTACGTATACATGTGGAATTGACTTTAGGTACCTCGAAGAAACCTGACCCAAAGTCACAGGCCCAAAAGGCAGCCAAAGCAGTCAAGGCAGGTGCAACTACCATAAAGAAGAGGACCAAGAAGATCAGAACATCCGTGACATTCCACAGACCAAAGACATTGAAAACACCCCGACATCCCAAATACCCTCGACTCAGTGCACCTCGTAGAAACAAACTTGATCAGTACGAGGTTCTGAAATACCCCCTCACAACCGAATCTGCAATGAAGAAGATTGAAGACAACAATACCCTTGTATTCATTGTTGATGTACGGGCAGACAAGAAGAAGATAAAGGATGCAGTGAAGAAGATGTATGGCATTCAAACGAAGAAAGTGAACACTTTAATCAGGTTTGTGTCATGGTTTTCAACTCTAGAATAACAAAATCCTGTCAGAATTAAGTCCAGAATTTCTTTTAAAAGCATATTATAAAAATGCTTCCTGATCTGATAGACTAATTGTTATCTTGTTGTCCGTGACTAGGCCCGATGGCTTGAAGAAGGCTTATGTGAGATTGACACCAGATTATGATGCCTTGGATGTAGCAAACAAAATTGGCATCATTTAAACCAACATACACATTTATAATTGAAGTTTTAATTTCACTTGCTTTGAAACATTGTTTTCTCTTTTATGTTTGAAAGGTTTTTACTTTCTATTTGAAGCATACCTTTTAGATTGTGAACTTGACACTGTTAATTATGAGGCTTAACTTGACACTATTAATAATGAGGCTTTTGTAGCAGTCTTTTAATGCAAATTATTTGAAATGATAAGTTCATAATCAGGTTTTATTTGTTTGTTATTTTTTCTTCTAAAGTTTCTTTAATAAACGTTTCAACAGAAGTTGTGATATACAACTTCTAAGAAGTTCTGACTTTGTTTCAGTTCCCTTTTCTTTGTTTTAGATTGTCACTATGCACTTTATTTTAGCTGCACGAATTCAGTTGTATTTTTATTTTTCATATTGCATTACTTATATTTTTCTTGGTAGCACATTGCCACATTTCTTGACTAATTAGTACAAAGACAGGGTGAAGTTCATTAGGACTCTGTTTTGTTTCTATCAAGTTGTTGGGTCTTACAGTAACCTTACAAAAAAATTCCAAATTCTTTTCTGGGTAGTTAAAATATCTGTGAGCTTCAAGGAAATGGTTGGTCCTTGGTTTCGATAAACCTGTTTAGGAACATGCTACAATTCTTGTCCAACTACTATTTCTCTTGGGAGTAGTTCTCCTTCGGGTCATATCAACCATAGAAGCATAAATCTGCAAAAAATCCCAATTAATCGCGATTTTAAAAAAATCTGCAGGCTGGACGATTTTTTCCCCAATTTTTTGAAAAAATCGTTGACCTTTTGGTCAACCATTTTTTCTTATTTCAAACTGCAAAATTGCCAAAAAAACGCGTTTAAAACCTGCAAAAAAATGCAAATAAAATCATACTGATTTGCATGAAAAAAACCATGAGACCATAGCTTGTTGCTTACTATAATGCTTTGATAGATTTTTTCCAAGCATCCATAGCTTGTTCGAAAGCACCTGTTTTAGGCTTTTAGCCATCGCAGCAAGGTAGTGAACTGTTTGATAAAATGCTTTGGTAGTCATGTATGAAAAATGTGGTAGCATAGACAAGGCAGTGAACTGTTTGAAAAAATGCCTCAAAGAAATGTGGTCTCATGGTGTCATGGAATGGTATTCGTCATGGCATTCCATCACCATGAGACCACATTTCTTTGAGGCATTTTTTCAAACAGTTCACTGCCTTGTCTATGCTATTGCTTACTATTATGCTTTGATAGATTTTTTCCAAGCATCCATAGCTTGTTTGAAAGCACCTGTTTTAGGCTTTTAGCCATAGCAGCAAGCAGTGAACTGTTTGAAAAAATGCCTCAAAGAAATGTGGTCTCATGGTGATGGAATGCCATGACAAGCAAAGTGCTAACAACATAGTTTGAGATGGAATCACCCAGGGAATTTTAGAAATTTCTCCCACTTCTCTTCACACCCATATAACCAACGAAAATCTATTTTCTATAATTCATGGATTGAACTCTATATTTTATTTGCTCTTAATGTCTGTATGCTACGGAAATGCCACTAAATTTTAAAAAAAGTAGTTTCTCACTGTTTTCTTCAATTTTTTGCGTTTTTTTGTAAATCCGATTTTTTCCCCATTTTTTCAAAAAATCCTGAACTTTTGGTTTGCCGATTTTTTCCCCAAACGATTAATGCTGCTATGAATTATCAGCAACTACTATTGAATCATCTCTGATTTTTATGACAGGTTTCTTTGAATTGCTAATTTCAATATTTACACTTCTTGAAGGCTGAATCATCTTTGCAAGGTTGTAGCTGTGTAGCCAAGAATTTTGTTTCCACTCCACCTTTCCTGCTAGAAGGCAAAATTACCATCCTATCTATACTGGGCCTTGGTGGAGAATTTTTTTGTCAGCTTATATATGTTGATATCAACATCCTAAGAATGATTACTTTATGCTGAAGCTTTTCACATAACCTCTTTTGGAAAGTCCCCAGTGCCATCTTTCAGCAAATTACTCGCCTGTTTCTAAACTTAGTTCCAGACTTCCAGGTTTTGACTTCTAAACTGGAACTCTTTTGGTCTGGATTGAAGGCTTTGTTCCCGAGCCAGATATTCTAGTGATTGATCTTAGGATAATCGTCATTGTTTGGGCTACTTTATAAAGTTACCATTGATCTTTTAGCTTCGAATGTGTCTTTCACAAAATGGTTTATGTATAATGCTTTGGTAGCAATATTTGGAAAATTTAAACAAAATATTGCATCAAGGTCATCTTGTTATTAGAGTTCTTATTGGCAAATGATTAGAGATTTAGTTTTTTTTGACATTAAAACTGCACTTGGTGTTTTAATCCCTTTCTTCGAAGGAGGACAGTGTCAAATTGATTCCAACCTCATATCAATTACTTGTTTTACTAAATTTAAAAAACAGCATGATACTCGCAACCTGCCAAAAAAAAAAAAAAAAAAACAATTACATCCTCTTAACACCAAGCTACAATCACAGGAGAACGAACTCTAGAAACCATCACATCCAAGAGAGGTATGGTGCCCAAATGGTCAAGGAACAGATCTGAACATTTTTAGTATATTCCTTGCATGACATATGTCGTAAACAAGAATATTTGGCCACCCAATTACCCCCAAAAATCAAGAAAGAATTATAGTCCTATTTTGGCAAGATTAATTTTGATAAGTAGGAGGTATTTTGATAAGATTAATTTTGTCAAAAAGTCCATTACTGGATTTGCTGAGATAGTAAAACCTCTCAATGACATGTTAAAGGACACCAAAATTGAATGGACTAATGAGACAAAGCTCACTTTTGAGAACATAAAAGCTTCAATTGCAGAAGCACCGGTGCTGGTAAGCTAAAATTATGTTAAACCCTTTTATATTCATTCTTTTGCTTTGGGTCATACATGTGCAGCTGCGGTGAAAACAAAGAAGAAAAACAAATTGCTTTCATGAGTGCTCCCTTTAAAGAGGTGGAGCTAAGATATATGGATATTGAAAAACAAGTCTTTGCACTGGTCAAGGCATTAAGGAAGTTCAGACACTACATTCTCAAGAGTATAGTTAAGGCAATTGTGCTTGATGCAGCAGTGAAAATGCTACTTACACAACTTGGAGAGAAAAGAGATAAGTGGGTCACTATTTTGCAAGAGTTTGACTTGGAGATTATACCCATGAAGTTAGTTTGTGGACATGCATTGATTAAATCTATTATTGAGATTGATCCTTAGATTTCTAGCCAACAATATACTCGTGATGTAGAAAACCAAGATGATTGGTACGCAGATAATTGGTATTATCTAGTCAGTAAAAATTGTACAGACAATACGCAAAGGCATCAAAGAAGAGCCTTGGAGATTAAAGCCTAGAGTTCCTTGATTAAAGGTCTTTTCTTCAAGAGGAATCAAGAAGGAATCTATTTGAGATGCCTAAACAAGAAAGAAGTAGATGAATTGTTGCAAGAATTACATGATAGGTTTGTCATAGCTCAAAGAGCACCCTTAAGTCGCCACACACCTCATTCTGAGATTCGGCTATTATTGGTTGACTATTTTTAAAGATATGTGTTAGCATGTAAAACACTGTTATATATGCCAAATTGCTATAATCAAAGGAAGATTTAATGCACAACCATTATAGCTCGTGATGGAAATGCGTCCCTTTGCGCAGTGGGGGTTAGACTTTATAGAAACCATTAATCTGCTATCATTCGTAGGCCATAGATATGTGTTAATTGCTAGTGATTATTGTACTAGGTGGACTAAAGTGTGCCATAGCAAACAATGCACCACGAAAGTGGTAATCAAAATTTTAGAGGAAAATGTCATTACCAGGTTTGGAGTACCGTATGCCATGGTATATGATAATGGCCCCATTTTTTCTTCGTTGAAAATTTCCAATTGGGCATTTGAATATGGTATAATATTAAAATTTTCATTTAATTACTACCTGCAAGGAAATGGACTAGCATAATCATCAAATAAGACACTGTTGGACATTATTAGAAAGTTGATTGAGAAAAATCCCGAGGAATGGCATTCCCTACTAAAATTTTCCCTTTGGATCGACTGAACTAGAATGAAATCTGTTGGAACCAGAATTTTCATAAATTTTTTAAGGATTTTATCAGTGAAAATTTGAAATTCATACTATCATTTTCATAAAAAATCTCATTATTGTCATCCATAAGGTCAAAATTGCCTTTTACCACTATATCGCTGTTGCATTAGTCACCCCATATAGCCCTCACTTCATACCTCTCTACTGCAGCTCATTACAAAGAAGCTTGCGGTATGACAGTAAAAGGTGCCACTATTATACACTGTCATCTATACCCCTTTATTGTTGTACCTCGAGGAGTCAATACACAACCCGTGGTAGAGCGATATACTGAAGAGTAATGATAAAAGAAGACACCGCTATACTGCAAAGGGTCAGAACATAGCTCGTAGTAAAGCAGTATATTAAGGAGTACTGGGATGATACCGTGGTACTGCAGGAAGATAAAGGGTAGCCCGCGATAGAGCGGTATATTGATATATGTATTAAGGATACACCGCGGTACTGCAAGAGAGCCAAAGGCGATGTGCGGTAGAGTGGTACATTGAAGAAGGATAACAAAACATACCGTGGTACCGCAAGGAGTGAAAAGTGACACGAGGTATCACGATAAAGCAATCGTTGGGTCATTTAAAGCATGCCAATCACATCAGTCAACATCAAAATATGAAATTGAGCTCGATACAAAGATTTGAATGATGTGAATTTATGAGTCGAGAGTTAATGCATCTTGGTGTGAAGATACACGAAGTAGATTGAGATTTCTCATTCATAACAACAGATATCAAGTGCAGACGAGCTCAAGGTGCGGGAGTAAAGGGAATTCTCCAAGACGAATTATCTCACCAAGTAAGCTCTGCTCATCACTCTTTGAATTTTATAACAATGGCACTAAAGAAAGCAGAAGGAGGAGCTAAAAAAGATGAAGACAAAGCTAGTAAACCCTCTTTATAGTCCCCATTACTTTCTTTACTACCTGGTTTAGTAGATAAAGGGCCCAAAAAGGTTTTTAGAGACTTAGCTCAGGGATGTAGAGACCCTATTGTGCCTTAGTCGGGTTGGAACTTGTATTAGTATTTCTATCAAAATAGAAATGATAAGGTTCTGACATCAAACCCGTGGACCCTTGATTTAGCCAAACTAATTGTCCCAAATATTTTCATTGATATTGAGCTAATTAAAGCCCTGGCCCATAGCTACCATGCCCCAACCAAAATTGTCAGGCTTCCAGATGGTGGGTGCCTTGTTGATGTCTCAAGAGAGGCCATTATCAAGTGTTTTAACCTAAATAAGCAAGCTGTAACAGAGGTAAATTTGGGGAAAGTGGAACAAGAGTACAAGAAGCTGAGAAGAACATATAGAAGTGATGAGCTCCCCTTGCATATGAAGAGGGGTGATAATAATAGAATACTCCCCATCCCTTCCTAAAAAATGGAGCCTCTCCCAGTTTCAGATTTTCAGGTTTACTTCAAAAACACCTATCATGCATTGTGTCAAGTACTGGGGATAGATGCAAAAGAAAATATGTCAGTGGGATTGATGAGGATGGCTATGATTATTCAACACCCTGAGTCAAATGTGGAATTTGATTTTGCATCTGTAATTGAAGAACAAATACACGAGGGTTTGTTGCGGGTCAGAGAGGCTAAGGATCCCATTGCCTTTAGAAAATATTATTTGTTGTGTCATTTAATCTTGTACCAAAATGAAATGAAATGGACTAGGAGAATGAAGCTATGCACACAAGAGAATGGAGTAAGACTCCTTATACAAAATTGGTGTTACATTTGGGAAAACAGGCATACAGAATGTGATTTTGTTGTATTTAGAGATGACTTTGTTGTTAGATTGATAGCCGCCATTGGTTACCCAACACCAAGGTTACCAAAATATTTGATGGGTGTAATGAGGCCTGTACAGTACAAGCCAAAACTTGGATGTACTCATAATTATGCTGATTGGTTCCTCATGCCACAACACACCATTATTAGAGTATACAGTTGTGACCAAGCACCACACATCTTGCCCAAATTTGTACCTGCAAGGGTATGTTTTCTAGAATTAATGTGGCAAATGCTTTGGATGGAACATGACTTAATGAGGAATCAGAGGAAAGGAATGCTTTTGCTTCATTTAACAGTATTTGAGGAATTGTCTATTGGATCTGATATGTTGGAGGAATTGCAGAGGTTCACAAGGGTTAATTATTCCCTCAAGTTTGGAAAGGAAAGAGTATGTGACCCAAAGGGTCATATTAATATGATCAAAAGGACCTTGCTAACAAAGAGGGCCATATCTCATGTATTTGACCCTGTGGAGGATGTAATAAGGAATTTGGTATATTTTGCTGACATATTTCAGACTAGAAGGAGATGGATAATGATGATGAGGTGGGAAGATCAAAAGAAGGAGAAGAATAAAAGTTTTAAAGGGTTTTTTGCAAATGAACCCAATCTTCTCAAAAGGATGCAAATGATCCTTGACAAATTTGATGAATTTTATAAAAAGGCCCAAGATGAGGGGTTAATTCCACTTCCCACACCCTACCAACCATCTCATGAAGCATCTACATCGCATACACCACCTCCATCACCTGCATGTCCATCCCCTCCATCTCCTACACATGAACCCCAAGCCAAGAAACATAAGATTGAGTCATTGGTTGATTATGGCTCAAGTGATAATGAAGAAGAGGCAGTTTTAGCTTTGACTGAAATGAAGGCAGTAGTAGAGCAGCAAAAAAGTCAAGAGCCTCATGATCCTAAGATCAGGCTATCAGAAGAGGGAGCTGATGAGATTCAGGATGATGAGAGGGTAGTTGCTTCTTTGAGGTTTATAGAAGATAACTTCATTCATACAAGTGAATTTAAGGACTTCTAGATCAAGATGAAGATGAAACAATTTGATGAGAGATTGAAGATCAATCTTATAGGAGTTGATGAATCAAAGCAGGCTGAAATCTAGGCTCAGACATTTGCAAAATTAAATGTTGATAATATCAGTGTCACCCCCCAAGAGGCAAGAGAGCTAGTATTGAAAAGCGATATGTTGATTATACTTGGGACGGAGCTATCCAAAGTTTTTCGTTTAGATCAAATTAGAGCACAAGATGATCCAATGTTAGTAGTTGAGTTTGATTCAGAGCAAGGTGTTTCAGGAACAAGGTAAACCCTACTACCCAAACTCTTGCTTTGTGGAAAAAACAAAAGAATACAAGGAAGCCTAGGCTCTTGGATGTGGTGCAGGAAATGAGGGGGTTAGCCATGGTGAGAATGATGAAAGACAACTCCTACAGAGACTGCACCTATAACTATGCATTTTGCAATGTTCACTAAAGATGTGGTAGAAAATATGGAAAATAAGATCAATGAATATGAAAAGAGGCTAAAATTGTCAAATGATGAAGTGAAACAAATTGTTTATTAAGAATGTGAAGCTGAAGCAGCAGTTGCAGCAGGCTACCACAGTGAGAGGGGATGAAATTGTTGTTTATCACCCACCAGTCCAAGTAGAAGATCCACAAATTCAACAATTGAAAGATGAAATTGCTAAACTGAAGAAACATAATATGGAGGATGTCAGGCAACATATCATGGAGATTCTAAGGAAGATATTGGAGCATAGAATCAGGATATTGAAGGAGAAGATAGGTGGATTATATGAAAGCTTTGGCAATTTGATTAAAGCTTTGGAACAAATAAATGCTAACTCCCCTATCCTTGAAGAGCTCTAGAAAAGGTGGCAACCAACCTATCACATACTGACTACTTTGTGCAAAGCCACACAAAGAGATCCAGATGCCCCACCAAGACTCAAACCAACACAGGAAATGGTAAAGAGTGTAATTGAGGAATATAATTATTTGGTAGATATGGGGAAGAAAGTGGAGACTAGAAGGATTGCATTTGACTCCATTAAATGCCTCTTTAGCCCATCAATATTCAAAGATGATAATCAAATAAAGGGAATGGATAAGTGGAAAGAAGAATTTGATTAGATAGTTCCAAAAGGCTTAACACATGTACATGATGATGGGGAGATCAATCCAGACAAATTACATACTTTACTTGATGGGATTATCACGGTGGACAGTGGATACACAAAGTTCATAGTGGATGTCAAAAATATCTTGGACAATAGATGGAAAAGTCATCTCACAAATTTCGCATCTACACGAGAATTCAAATGGCCGAATGATCCGACAATCAGTAAGTGGCAGGAGAAGTATTTGGGCTCTGATGAAGATTGATCATCTGCATCACACAGAGAAATTATCATAGAGTAAAAGCTTTGCACAGGTCTTAGATAGCCACGAGCTTTTACTCGAAGATTAACTGATTAACACACATGTTTGTTTCTTTCAGTTATGCTTAATTTCATAATTATGTTTTGTTATCAAAATACATGTCCTTTGGTCTAAAGCTTGTTGCCTCTCGTATAAATAGGAGAGACCAAGACCAAAAGGGAGTATTAGATTAGACATAGGAGAAAATAACATGCAAGTAGCGATAGATAAAATGCTTACATTTCAAAAGACCATGATGCATGTATAAATTTTGAAGAAGTCAATGGAAGATATTTGATTTTGTGGCCTCATATTGGTATCAATTGTTTGTTGAAATTTATTGAAAATATTATTTAGTTGTCTCCAAGGCTAACATTTCCTTATTATTTAAATTGATGTATCAAAGATATTTTCAATTTATCAAAGAAAATTTGTTGCTCTTGTGTGGTTCAGTTAATCGAGTTCTTCAAGCAAGGGTTAAATTCTTTTAATTAATCATAGTAATCTGGAAAAGGTCATTTGGATCAATAAGAAGAACTTGGTAATTACATTCTTGCATCGTTATACAAGTTATAAACCAATATTAGTGTGCGAAATAGTTTGAATTATTGCCAATATAGGTCACATATTCTAAATCTTCATTAGACTCCATCTACCCAACAAGGCACTAGTCTTATCCATCTCATCATCTTGTTTTAGCCAATTCATTTTCAAAATATTACATCTATTAACTGAACATATTCATAGCTCCACCTTGATATTGCTTATACAATTTATACCAAATAGGTCTGGATCTCTCCAGTTCCAATTGCCATTGTGGATAGATTGCTTAAGTAGGAAGCACACAATTTAAATATGCTCCATTTGCATAGCTACACCCACCTAAGTCTGGTAGAGCTTGAAGATAAGAAGGTTCAATTTCATCATTTGGCCTTGTACGTTAGCCAAAAATGTACCAAGAGCTTGTCAACCTCTTGTGGTTTCTCAACCAACATTTTTGAGAACTAACAGTTTGGCGACTCTACTGGGGTCCCAAATTTGAATCCAAGCCTTCATCACAGAGTCAATACCTTACATAAGACTCCGTTGGGAACAAGAAAGTATATAATATTCTCACTTCTCTAAAAGGTGAGTGGCAATTTTGATAAAGTAAAGTACTCATTAGAAAGAACAAGTCGTAGAGGTCAAACTATGCAAGGCAGAAGGTCCTTGTATAAAGGAGGTCCTAGTGACAATAGTAAATGGACACATAAGAATGATAAAGGTAAGAAGGAATTTGATGACATGTGCATAACAAATAAGGATAAAGTGTCAAAACCTCACTTTGAGACATATAATCACTATGATACATTGACAAATGAAAATAGTTCAGCTGGGGAACGTCACACTCCTGAAGAAAAAAAGAATCCTTTCTATCATCCAGATCCTTAAAAAGAAGAAGAATTCAGGGCTGGACTTGAGGTTGAAAGAATCAAAAGACACCATGAATATGATTAGGAAATGGGAAGTAATCAAAATGAGCCTATTGATAATGTAGCCCCTAAAGAAAATTATGAATTAATGACTAAGGAGGAATTAAATGCACAATTGGAATATGAAAGACAAGAAATTGAGAGATCAAAATCAAAATATGAACAAAGGCTCCAACTGATAAAAGAACTCCAAGATTTGAAGCTGCAGAATGCCCAATTTGATGCTCAGATAGCTAACCTCCCTAAATATGTACCACCTCACAGGCAAGGGAATAATAATGCAGGACCATCAAATCCACCTCAAAAGTCATTTGGGAATCAATACAAATCATCAAACCCTCCACCTAGAAATCCATCACAACACCCAAATGCTCAGCCACCCCCTGGCCAACAATATGTGCCACCACCCCAAGTACAATATAATAATCCATTATGTCAATATCAACATCCTCAAAACCCACCTCCTCAACAATACACAACTATGATCAGACAATTTGACTTAGTAGGATTCCAAATATATCCTTACCCTATGGACAGTAGCTGGAGAGGTCTTGTCCCAAAATTTATAGGAAGTAGCGCGGTCACTGCTGAGGAACACCTAAAGAGTTTTAATGCTTTCATTCAAGATTTGGATATGCGGTATGAAGATGTACAAATGAGGCTATTCATGATGTCATTAACTGAGGAAGCTAGAGATTGGTTTAACAGTTTACCAACAACTTCTATTGATTCCATTCAGGAGTTTCATGATCAATTTCTTGAACAGTATGCGAACCAGTGTGCACCAGAGTTTGCCTTGCATGAATTGATAAGTATACAAAAACATCAAAATGAGTCAGTTTATGACTTTAACCATAAATTCTCCAAATTGCATAATAAAATACTTCCTAGATCCAAATTGGTAGACCCTGTAGCATTAAGTATTTATCTAAAAGCATTTGATCCAAAGACAAGATATGAGCTTAGAAATAGGTGCCCTAGAAATTTAGCTGAAGCTCAAAAAATAGTATTGACTGTTGAAAATAATAGAAAGGTTGTTGGGATGATAAGTAAGAGAGATAATCCTAGGGTTCCACAACATTTCAACAATCCCCAACATAGGCAAGAAAATACATATAGAAATGAAAGGCCCAGGTTGCATGATATGCCTTATAATACAAACTGGAAGGATGGAAAGCCTGTGATGGATAGGCCTAAAAGAAAGGAGACCTTTGATCCTTTAAAGAAGAGAGGAGCATACATGGTGAACAATAATCCTTGGTGTCAAGTTTGTGACTTGCCACATTCCCCTGACCATTGCATTGTAGCTCAATCAATACAAGAAGAGGAAATTCCAGTAGACAAGAATGAATAACTTCCCACACTCTTCATCCCATTGAGTAGGGATATTCATCTTCAGAAGAATATGACTTTGAGTATGATGTTGATAACCAAAGGTACAATATCCATATGGCAGAGCAACAAGTTTTTTCTGATCATGAAGAAAGCAATGATGAACAATGTTCTCCTAGTGCACTATCTCAGTCAGGAAAATGCAATATAAGAAAATCAACTGAGGAAGAGATCAAGAAATTAACCATTGTTGCAGTGGAACATGCAAAAACAAGTATTGGTTGAGAAACAAAACAGTAAATGAAAGTGAGGGTGTTCCAAGAGGAATATTTATGAAAGATAAGAAAGCGCCATAGGGAGCTTCCCAAAAGACAAAAAATAAGCAACCTGATAAGAATGAACAAAAGCATGTTCATAAGGAGGAAAGCAAAGAATTGCATAAGGACAGGCAAAAGCCTAATCAAATAAGCAAGAAAGAAAATGAAGAGAGCAAAGGAGAATCATTGGAGCAAAAGAAGATGATCAAAACAGAAGGTACCTCTTTTGATTTCATACAAGCTTTATCCCAGGTAAAAATGTCTGTCCCATTACTTGAAATGATGAAAATTAAAGAGTATAGGGATAGTGCTATTCAATTAATATCTAGTGGGAATGATAAAAACACAAACTTTGAGAATAAGGAGACCACTAAGATCAGTAATAAGCAAGAGAAGGTAAATGTTCCAGAGGTTTGTCTAGGTGATGCATTGATAAATCCTCCACAAGTTGATCCATTCTTTACTACATTACTCATAAATAACAAGCTGGTGAGGAACTGTATGATAGATTCAGGTGCTGCTATCAACATCATGCCAGTGGGGGTTATGAAACAACTTGGCATGTGGGTAGACACTAATGGTGGAAAATGCTATGTTATGGATAGCAGGCCTGTCCTAGTGATAGGGATCATGAAAGATGTAGAGGTGAAATTGGCCGCTTATCCACAAGCATCTTATAATATTGACATAATTGTGATTGATACACCTCATTTTGGAATGCTTTTATCAAGACAATGGACTACAACAGTCGGAGGAAATGTACAGTTTGATTTGTCATATGCCACAATACCAGTCAATGGTGAAGAGGTTAAATTATATAGAGAACCAAGGATGAATTAGATTGTGGATTATGTTCCTCAAGATCAGTTAAACTGCTTTTGTGATGTAGATTTAGGAAGTTTCAGAATAGAGCCTTCCCAACCTGAACTAGTAAATACTGATCCAATTGATAAAAATGTTTCCAAAAATCAACATGGTGTGTGGAAGATGTATTTCAATGAAGCATATAGCTAGGAAGGAAATGGAGCAGGGAAAGTATTTATTTCACTTGAAGGTACTACATTCAAGTATTCATTCTTGCTAACATTTGAATGCACAAGCAATGTAGCAGAATATGAAGCCCTACTAATTGGTTAAATATGGCTGTCAAACATAAGATCAAACTACTAACTATTATGGGAGATTCTGAATTGATTATTTCACAAGTCATATCAAAATATACTGCAAAAAACAAAAGGTTAAAACAATATAGGAATGTTGTATGGGATACATTTGAATTGTTTGATGCTTTCTCCATTGAATGGATAGACAGGTCCAAAAACTTGATGGCAGATTTCCTAGCTAATGTAGCCCTGAAAAGAGATGATATCACCTTGGCCAGAGTATCTTAAGTTGAATTTAAAACAAGGCCTGCCATCCTTGACAATATATATAGCTAACAAGTTTTCAATGATGATACTGATCTCATAAAGTTTCTCCATTGTATAGACCAGTATGAAGCTCAGGAGATTGACTTTAATGCTTTTGTAGAAGAAATAGATGGAAAACAGACTGTGTTTGGAAAAGAAGTTTTGTAGCTCAAGACCAACAAACTTCCTAAAGGGATTGTGGCACTAGAAAGGGTATATGATGGGAATGATAATTCTCAAATGAAGTAGACACCAGTAAAGAGAGAAGATGTTGAAGAAGTCAATCTGGGGATTGAATTAGCACCCAAAAAGGTATATATTGGAAAGAAAATAAGTCCAACAATCAGAAAAATGATGATTGCGTTGTTGAGGAAGTACAAGCATGTTTTTGCTTGGTCTTATGAGGATCTTAAGGCCTACAGGGAAGACTTATTCCAACTTGAGATTCCATTAAAACCAGATACAAAACCATTTAGGCAGAAGCAGAGACCCATCAACCCAACTTTCGAGACTAAAATGCAAGAGGAGTTGGAAAAACTCAGAGATGGAGGAATTATCAAGACCATTAGACATTCAACATGGGTCTCAAACTTGGTCCTAGTAAGAAAGAAAAATGGGGATATTAGATTGTGTGTAGACTTCAAAAATTTAAATGTTGCTTCCCTTAAAGATAATTACCCTCTCCCTAATATGGAAGCCATACTGCACAAAGTAACAGGATGTGAGTTGTTGTCAATGATGGATGGGTTTTCTGGGTATAATCAGGTCAAAGCTAAAGAGTCTGAGCAATACAAGACAACTTTTACTATGCCATGGGGAACGCATGTTTATGTGAGAATGCCATTCAGTTTCACAAATGTAGGGGCAACCTTCCAAGGGGCCATGGATGTGGCATTTGCAGACTTGATCAATACTATAATGGTAGTGTACCAAGACGACCTCACTGCTTATTCCAAAAGGCTAGAGGACCATGTTGAACACCTGGAGAAAATATTTATCAGGGCTTTGGAATATGGTATCAGTCTCAATCCTAAAAAATGTCACTTTGCTGTCACTGAGGGTAAACTTTTGGGGCATATTGTATCAAAAGAAGGGATTAGAATAGACCTTGAAAGAGAAGAAACCATAGACAAAATCCCCATTCCCAAAACTGTCAAAGCCATTCAATCATTTTTTGGACAAATTAACTTTGTTAGAAGATTTGTGTCAAATTTTGCTAAGATTATTAAACCCATATCCAAAATGCTAAAAAACGGAGAAAAAATAGATTGGACTGCAAAAGCCCTAAAATCTTTTATATCCATCAAGAAAGTTATCAAAGAAGCCCCCATTATGAAATCTCCTGATTTTACCAAACCTTTCCAAATATTCTCATTTGCCTCATTTCACACTATAGCAACTGTTATGTTACATAAGAATGATGAAGGTCATGAACAACCAATATCCTTCTTTAGTAAGTCATTGTAGGGGTCAAAGTTAAAGTATGATATTATGGAGAAACAAGCTTATGCATTGGTCAAGGCAACAAAAGCTTCCAGGCCATATCTAGTTGGAGCCAAAGTTATTGCATATGTACCACATGTAGTTATGAAAGATATCCCGATATAGGCAGAGGTGACAGGGAAAAGATGTAGATGGATCAATAAGATCCAAGAATTTAATAAGGAAATTCAGATTACCAAGTTAGTGAGGGGATAGGGTCTAGCCAAACTAATGGCAGAAGCAACCATTGAAGCTAACCAAATCTGTAATGTGGAAAATGAGGATGGTGCAGTTGCAAGCATTGAACATACTCCTTGGTATACAAACATAGTGTATTATCTCATACCCATGAAGTGTCCTGAAGGATTGAATGATAATCAGAGGAGAACACTGAAATTATAAGCATCCAAGTACGTATTCATAGAAGGTGATTTGTTTTGGAAGAACAAGGATGAAGTGTTGTTATTGTGTCTAGATGAATCATAAGAAGAACATGTCTTGAGGGAGATACATGAAGGAGTGTGTGGAGGTCATTATTCTGCCAAAATGACTACACATAAGATTCTCAGGGCAAGCTATTACTGGCCTAAGGTTTTCAATGATTCTTTTACATATGTAAGGAGGTGTGAAGCTTGCCATAAATTCTCAGGAAAGATGAAATATCAAGGAGCCCTACCGCTTAAACCTTTACAAGTAGAAGCCCCTGTCCACCAATGGGGAATTGATTTTATTGGGGAAATATAGGAAAAGTCAAGTGGAGGACATAAATGGATATTAGTGGCTACTGATTATTTCACTAAATGGGTAGAGGCAATCCCAACTAAACAAGCAACAAGCAAGGTGGTAATAAATTTTCTGATGGAGAATATCATAACTAGATTTGGTACACCAGTAAGATTGATCACAAACAATGGGATGTGTTTTAGGTCTGATGAATTCAAAAGCTTCTGCAACACATATGGTATTGTTGTTTCTTATGCTGACCCTACCACCCACAAGCAAACGGTCAGGCATAATCCAATAATAAAAGTCTTTTGAAAATCATAAGGAGGATGTTAGATGGAAATAAGAAGGCTTGGGACTCAAAGTTAAGAATGGCTATATGGGTGGACAAAATTATTGTGAAGAAGGCGATTGGAAAGTCTCCATTTGAATTAGTGTATGGGACATAGGCCAAGATGCCATTGCAAAACCTTTTACTAGTTTATAATTTCATCCTTCAGGAAGATTTAGATGTTCCAGAACCAATGGAGGAGAGAATGGAGCAACTCGTAGAACTTGATGAAACAATGGGATGTGTTTTAAGTTTGATGAATTCAAAAGCTTTTGCAACACATATGGTATTGTTGTTTCTTATGCTACCCCTACCACCCACAAGCATATGGTCAGGAAGAATCCAATAATAAAATTCTTTTGAAAATCATAAGAAGGATGTTAGATGGAAATAAGAAGGCTTGGGACTCAAAGTTAGGAATGGTTGTATGGGCAGACAAAATTACTGTGAAGAAGGCGATTGGAAAGTCTCCATTTGAATTAGTGTATGGGACACAGGCCAGGATGCCATTGCAAAACCTTTTACCAATTTATAATTTCATCCTTCAGGAGGATTTAGATGTTCCAGAACCAATGGAGGAGAGAATGGAGCAACTCATAGAACTTGATGAAATAAGGAGAATGGCTCAAAAGAAAAAAACATGAAGATACAATCTCAAATGAAATATCTTTTTGATAAGAAAGCCAAAGATAGGAAATTTCAGGTGGATGATTTGGTACTGATGTGGAATGCTAGATGTCAGGAGAAGGGAAAGCATGGAAAGTTTTAAGCCTTGTGGTTAGGTCCCTTTGTTATCATTGGCAAAGGAGGGGAGGACTCTTATTATCTATAAAACATGTCAGGTGAAGAGCAAGAATTGCCAGTACATGGGCAATTTCTAAAGCATTTCTTTTCTTGAGTACCAGAGGATTAAAGATTGCCAGTGCATGGAAAATTCTTAACAGACCTCTTAAAACAACTTCTTTCCATGCATAGTAGTCTAGGAAATCAGAAAGGGACCAAGACTTTCCAATACATGGACAATCCTAGAATTCCCTCATTAAAACAAAGTTTTTCTCCATGTACAGTAGTGTAGGATCATTTCCACCTCCATCATTTTCCACCTCCACATCCATTTTCATATCTTCTAAAATCTTGGTCTGCACCCAGAGATATTCTGGATTCTTGTAGTGATTGGGAAAGCACTCATCCCCAACTGGAGCTGCTGTTGGAACCAAAATTTTCATAATTTTTTTAAGGATTTTATCAATGAAAATCTGAAATTCATACTATCATTTTCATAAAAAATCTCATTTTTGTCATCCATAAGGTCAAAATTGCCTTTTACCGCTATATTGCTGTTGCATTAGTCACCCCATATAGCCCTCACTTCATACCTCTCTACCGCAACTCATTACAAAGTAGCTCGCGGTATGATGGTAAAAGGTGCCACTATTATACACTGTCATCTATACCCCTTTACCGCTGTACCTCGGGGAGTCAATACACAGCCCATGGTAGAGCGGTATACTAAAGAGTAATGATAAAAGAAGACACCACTATATTGCAAAGGGTCAAAACATAACCCACGGTAAAGTAGTATATTAAGGAGTACTGGGATGATACCGTGGTACCACAAGAAGATAAAGGGTAGCCCGTGGTAGAGCGGTATACTGATATATGTATTAAGGATACATTGCGGTACCGCAAGAGAGCCAAAGGTGATGTGCGATAGAGCGGAACACTGAAGAAGGATAAAAAACATACTGCGGTACTATAGGGGAGTGAAAAGTAACACGAGGTATCACAGTAAAGCAGCTGTTGGGTCATTTAAAGCATACCAATAACATTAGTCAATATCAAAATATGAAATTGAGCTCGATACAAAGATTTGAATGATGTGAATTTATGAGTCGAGAGTTAATGCATCTTGGTGTGAAGATACATGAAGTAGATTGAGATTTCTCATTTATAACAATAGAGACCAAGTGCAGACGAGCTCAAGGTGTGGGAGTAAAGGGAATTCTCCAAGACGAATTATCTCACCAAGTAAGCTCTTCTCATCACTCTTTGAATTTCATAACAATGGCACCAAAGAAAAAAAAAGTAGGAGCTAAAAAAGATGAAGTCAAAGCTAGTAAACCCTCTTTATAGTCCCCATTACTTTCTTTACTACTTGTTTAAGGAGATAAAGGGCCCAAAAAGGTTTTTAGAGACTTAGCTCAGGGATGTAGAGACCCTATTGTGCCTCAGTCGGGTTGGAACTTGTATTGGTATTTCTATCAAAACAAAAATGATAAGGTTCCACATCAAACCCATGGACCCTTGATTTAGCCAAACTAATTGTCCCAAATATTTTCATTGATATTGAGCTGATTAAAGCCCTGGCCCATAGCTACCATGCCCCAACCAAAATTGTCAGGCTTCTAGATGGTGGGTGCTTGGTTGATGTCTCAAGAGAGGCCATTATCTAGTGTTTTAACCTAAATAAGCAAGCTGTAACAGAGGTAAATTTGTGGAAACTGGAACAAGAGTACAAGAGGCTGATAAGAACATATAGAAGTGATGAGGTCCCCCTGCATATGAAGAGGGGTGATAATAACAAAATACTCCTCATCCCTTCCTAAAAAATGGAGCCTTTCCTAGTTTCAGATTTTTAGGTTTACTTCAAAAACACCTATCATGCATTGTGTCAAGTACTAGGGATAGATGTAGAAGAAAATATGTCAGTGAGATTGATGAGGATGGCTATGATTATTCAATGCCCTGAGTCAAATGTGGAATTTTATTTTGCATTTTTAATTGAAGAACAAATACACGAGAGTTTGTTGCGGGTCAGAGAGGCTAAGGCTCCCATTGCCTTTAGAAAATATTATTTGTTGTGTCATTTAATCTTGTACCGAAATGAAATGAAATAGACTAGGAGAATGAAGTTATGCACACAAGAGAATAGAGTAAGACTCCCTATACAAAATTGGTGTTCAATCTGGGACAACAGGTGTACAAAATGTCATTTTGTTGTATTTAGAGATGACTTTGTTGTTAGATTGATAGCCGCCATTGGTAACCCAACACCAAGGTTACCAGAATCTTTGATGGGTGTAATGAGGCCTATATAGTACAAGCCAAAACTTGGATGTACTCATAATTATGCTGATTGGTTCCTCATGCCACAACACACCATTATTAGAGTATACGGTTGTGACCAAGCACCACACATCTTGCCCAAATTTGTACCTACAAGGGTATGTTTTCTAGAATTCATGTGGAAAATTCTTTGGATGGAACATGACTTAATGAGGAATCAGAGGAATGGAACGTTTTTGCCTAATTTAACAGTATTTGAGGAATTGTCTATTGGATCTGATATGTTTCAGGAATTACAGAGGTTCATGAGGGTTAATTATCCCCTCAAGTCTAGAAAGGAAAGAGTATGTGACCCAGAGGGTCATATTAATATGATCAGAAGGACCTTGCTAACAAAGAGGGCTATATCTCATGTATTTGACCCTATGGAGGATGTAATAAGGAATTTGGTATATTTTGCTAACGTATTTCAGACTAGAAGGAGATGGATAATGATGATGAGGTGGGAAGATCAAAAGGAGAAGAATACAAATTTTAAAGGGTTTTTTGTAGATGAACCCAATCTTCTCAAAAGGATGCAAATGATCCTTGACAAATTTGATGAATTTTATAAAAAGGCCCAAGATGAGGGGTTAATTCCACTTTCCACACCCCACTAGCCATTTCATGAAGCATCTACATCGCATACACCACCCCCATCATTTGCGTGTCCATCCCCTCCATCTCCTACACATGAACCCCAGGACAAGAAACATAAGACTGAGTCATTGGTTGATTATGGCTCAAGTGATGATGAAGAAGAAGAGGCAATTTTAGGTTTGATTGAAATGATGGAAGTAGCAAAGCAACAAAATATTCAAGAGCCTCATGATCCTAAGATCAGGCTATCAGAAGAGGGAGCTGATGAGATTCAGGATGATGAGAGGGTAGTTGCTTCTCTGAGGTTTATAGAAGATGATAACTTCATTCATACAAGTGAATTTAAGGACTTCTAGATCAAGATGAAGATGAAACAATTTGATGAGATTGAAGATCAATCTTATAGGAGTTGATGAATCAAAGTAGGCTGAAATCCAGGCTCAGACATTTGTAGAATTAAATGTTGATAATATCAGTGTCACCCCCCAAGAGGCAAGAGAGCTAGTATTGAAAAGTGATATATTGATTATACCTGTGATGGAGCTATCCAAATTTTTTCTTTTAGATCAGATTAGAGCACAAATTGATCCAATGTTAGTAGCTGAGTTTGATTCAGAGGAAGGTGTTTCAGGAATAGGGTACAACCCTACTACCCAAACTCCTGCTTTGTGGACAAAACAGAAGAACACAAGGAAGCCTAGGCTCTTGGATGTGGTGTAGGAAATGAGGGGGTTAGCCATGGTGAGACAATGAAAGACACAACTCCTACAGAGGATGCAACTATAACTATGCATTCTACAATGTTCACTAAAGATGTGGTAGAAAATATGGAAAAGAGACTATAATTGTCAAATGATGAAGTGAAACAAATTGTTTATTGAGAATGTGAAGTTGAAGCAACAGTTGTAGTAGGCTACCATAGTGAGAGGGGATGAAATTGTTCTTTATCACCCACCAGTCCAAGTAGAAGATCCACAAATTCAACAATTGAAAGATGAAATTGCTAAATTGAAGAAACACAATATGGAGGATTTCAAGCAACATATCATGGAGATTCTTAGGAAGATATTGGAGCATAGAATCGAGATATTGAAGAAGAAGATAGGTGGATTATATGAAAGCTTTAGCAATTTGATTAAAGCTTTGGAACAAATAAATGCTAACTCCCCTATCCTTGAAGAGCTCCAGAAAAGGTGGCAACCGACCTATCGCATACTGACTACTCTATGCAAAGCCACACAAAGGGATCTAGATGGCCCACCAAGATTCAAACCAACATAGGAAATGGTAAAGAGTGTAATTGAGGAATATAAGTATTTGGTAGATATGGGGAAGAAATTGGAGACTAGAAGGATTGCATTTGACTCCATTAAATGCCTCTTCAACCCATCAATGTTCAAAGATGATAATTAGATAAAGGGAATGGATGAGTGGAAAGAAGAATTTGATCAAATAGTTCCAAAAGGCTTGACACATGTACAAGATGGTGGGGAGATCAATCTTGACAAATTCCATACTTTACTTGATGGGATTATCACGGTGGACAGTGGATACACAAATTTCGTAGTGGATGTCAGAAATCTCCTGGACAATAGAATGAAAAGTCATCTCACAAATTTTGCATCTACACAAGAATTCAAATGGTTGAATGATCTGACAATCAGTAAATGGCAGGAGAAGTATTTGGGATCCGATGAAGATTGATCATCTGCATCACACAGAGAAATTATCATACAGTAAAATATTTGCATAGGTCTTAGATGAGCATGAGCTTTTACTCGAAGATGAACGGATTAACACACATGTTTGTTTCTTTCAGTTATGCTTAATTTGATAATTATGTTTTGTTATCAAAAGACATGTCCTTTGGTCTGAAGCTTGTTGCCTCTCGTATAAATAAGATAGACCAAGACCAAAAGGGAGTATTAGATTAGACATAGGAGAAAATAGCATGAGAGTAGGGATAGATAAAATGCTTACATTTCAGAAGACCATGATGCATGTATAAATTCTAAAGAAGTCAATGGAAGATATTTGATTTTGTGGCCTCATACTGGTATGAATTGTTTGTTGAAATTTATTGAAAATATTATCTAGTTGTCTCCAAGGCTAACATTTCCTTATTATTTAAATTGATGTATCAAGGATATTTTCAATTTATGAAAGCACATTTTATGTTCTTCTGTGGTTCAATTAATTGAGTCCTTCAAGCAAGGATTAAATTATTTTAAGTAATCACAGTAATTTGGAAAAGGTCATTTGGATCAATAAGAAGAACTTGGTAATTACATTCTTGCATGTTTATACAAGTTATAAACCAATATTAGTGTGCCAAAAAGTTTTAATTATTTCCAATACAGGTCACATATTCTAAATATTCATTAGACTCCATCTACCCAACAAGGCTCTGGTCTTATCCATCTCATCATCTAGTTTTAGCCAATTCATTTTCAAAATATTACATCTATTAACTAAACATATTCATAGCTCCACCTTGATATTGCTTATACAATTTATACCAAATAGGTCTACATCTCTCCACTTCCAATTTCCATTGTGGATAGACTGCTTAAGCAGGAAGCACACAATTTAAATCTGCTCCATTTGCATAGGGAAACCCACCTAGGTTTGGCAGAGCCTCAAGAGAAGAAGGTTCAAATTCATCATTTGGTCTTGTACGTTAGCCAAAAACATACCAAGAGCTTGGCAACCTCTTATGGTTTCTCAACCAACATTTTTGAGAAATAACAAAATCTACATTAGGGAATTCCCCTTACCATTTGGTCTATGGAGTCGATCCTATATTGCCCATAAATTTCAAGATCCCTACTTGGTAGTTTGCCCAAGAGTATATTGGATTAGATGATTAGATTGAAGCTCAGTTGTTACAACTAATGCATTTAGATGAAAAATTTACTAGGGAAATAGATCATTTTTTAGGCATCAATTTGTGGAAAAGCGTTGGTCTGACAAATGGGCTAAATTAAATTTTTTTAGAATATCTAACTTAGTCTTATCCTAGGAAAAAGCCCATGAATGTAAGGGTGAACATGTTAAGTTTGACAAGTTGTGGACTGGTCCTTACTAAATTATGGAAATCTTAGGCAACACTTATAGGTTCAAAACTCTTACTGGAGAGGATGTTATGTTGCCTATCAATTAGCAATTCTTGAAACATTACTTTCAAGTTTTGTGCTGGTCGCTGGTTGTCGTTGTAAATAGTTTGTTTTTGGTTTTTTTTACGCTCTTTCTTTTGTTTTCTTTTCTTTCTAGGGTTTTGTATTGTTGAGACATGAAAATAGTTAGCAACCTTTGAAGGTAGTTAAAATTACAAAGTATCAATTCTAGAAATGTGATTCATGCTTTAACTAGAAATAGTTCTCTAATTATAGATAGTTGGGGAATTGTTTGGATTCATTCAATTTAGTTCACATAAATCATTCAATTGATAGATCTACAAATTCCCACACTTAAATAATTCTATTGGATTTGGGATAGTTGTTTGCATTGAGTGAAAAATAAAAAATTAACCTTTGCTACCACTGTAATTCCTAATATAATATCAAATATATATCAACAGATTCAACTCTTTAGGCTATCCAAATATCTCTACCAGGGCTATAGACGCATGACTAGAAGTAGAGCTATGTTTGGGGGAATTACATAGATAATCTTGTCGGGGCTATGAACGTTTGACTAGCAGCAAGGCTCTATCCAAGGTTTGCTTAAAAGGGAATTGTCAAATTATGTAGGCCAATGCAAACACATGTTATGCTTTTAATTTACTGTAGTGGAACAAATCACCCGCACACATGTGAGCCTAGTAAAATTTAAATTTTTTATGTTGGTTAAAGTGAAAGGAATGTTAAAATGTGGGTCTAACTATCTATAATTCAAAAACTGATAAACTGCAGAAAGTTGAAATATGGAAGTCTTGCTCCAATTGGCCCAGCTTCTGCTCAAGTTGACGTTTCCCTAGACTTGGATTGTTTGAAAATATTTTTCCTTGGCCTTATTGATTATCTAGATTTGTAGGTTTGCAGGTGTTAGGTGTTGTTGCTCTAAGTATAATACATCTTCTATGAAGTTCACATTTTTCCCAACTAGTCATTTCTCCCGGTGAATTTTCACCTGGGAGAAATTGCCCTGAGTGTTCGTGTGTCGGCTTTTTCCCCTTGGTTATGCCCAATTGCGACTTTTCTTTTCTTTAGAATTGAAAACTAGAATTTTATGTAATTGAGTTCATTTTGAACTAAACTGGTCTTACTTTTACCTAGTACTGGGTATCCTTTGCACTTGGTTCTCATAAACTTGGTAAGAAAATATCCTGACCCCTGGTAATTATTTGAAATCGGGTGCTAGATGATTCAAATCTTATTGTTAGTTAACCATTTAGCATCCAAGTTGGACACTTCCTTTGATGCCATTACCCCATAAGAACTAAAGTGACATGCAAGCATGCCACATGGGCCACCTATGCCACTTTCCTCTCAAAGGTGGGCCCTGATAGAAAAATTGAGTTCGTAATATGAACCCTAATCTGCCATATGCAGAAATTCCCAGACACCCAGTGGTTTACCATGTCTTCATATGTTGTCTATTCCTGTGCCCTAATGGAAAATATATAAGGCTTAAACATAGTAGGAACCTTGGGGAGAGAACTAGAGAATAATTTGATTTATCACAATTTGCCCCAGATTACTATTCACTAGTATTAGGAGCACTACCAAAGGGTAAATGATGTGCTTTCTATGAAGCTGGTGAGGTTGATGGAAGGGGACAATGCCAAGAGATTATCTCTTGAATTATAGGATGTTATCTGAGATGTTGGATGTTAGTTTATTTAGTTTCCTACTTTCACCTATATCAAAGTGGAAGGGTTTACAAATTATCCTCTCATGCTACCCAAATGCCCGACAGACAAGATATTTTTGCTTGAACTTGTGAGATAGGTGCAACCGTCTCATGCTATTTTTTCACAAGTACACAAGAAAGGATCTATGAGATTCCATATCACTATTGGGAATTATAAATGCATTGCGTTAAAAAATGCTAAGTTGTGCGAGGATGAGTTAAAACTTTATGTGTTAGAGTTCTTTACACTCTGGAGGGAAAATTATGATCCGATGGATAGTCTCACCAAGAATATAGGCAAGAAGTATAGCCATGTTTATCATTTGAAGGACTTCTGGTACAATTTTGATGATGATCATGATGCGAGAAAGAGCTAATATCACAAGTTACCACTAGAAGAAATAAAGGTTCTCGAAAATCATGATGTTCCAAAATAATTGGATGTTGACAATGGAGAAGTAAGCAATCTCACTTACAAATCAAACAAAGTTTATGATGAACCCATCCAAGGCCCAAACTACACAAAGGAGTTCATAACCATTGAAGGAATTTTTGAGAAGGTATTGAGATATACTCAATCCTAAATTAATGCTTACATCAAAATGATGAAGAAAGCTGGGATAAAACCCACATACCTGCGCAATGTTAGGTGAAAGCAAAAGCTAGTGAATGAATAAGGGTATATTGGGGGTACTGAGAAGAAAAGGAAGGTTTTTGAAGCAAGGGAAGTTGGTAAGGTAGGAAGGAAGCTCCTGATACCTCAAGCCAAGGAATTTCAATATCTTCATGGCCAGCTAGCCTATGCAAAGAAAATGTGGCCACACCAGCCAATGTAATGGAAACACCAAAGGTGGAATTTTCTTCCATGACAACCTATAGCTTAGCCTTTAACCAATGAGGATGTGGGAATGAGAGCATAGGTATGAGGCAAGCTTTGGGAAGAACTCCCATAATTGTAGGGGAAGATCTTGACATAACTAAAGAGGAAGCTGTGGAGCAACTTAATAAATGTTTTGCTTGGTTGAAATAGTTTAAGGAGAAATTATTTAAAGGAGATCTAATAATATAGCCTGTGGTGGAAGAAATTCCTGATATAGGGTCATATCCTCATAATAAAGAAGAAGAAGAATTCATAATAGGATCACTCACCCAAGAGGCGGGAAACCTTGAGGAAATAGATGTAAGGGAAGAGGTGTCACCACTAGGAGAAATGGGGTCACTACAATTCAGAGCCCTATTTCCCTTATTGATAAAGAAGATGTAATTAATAATCATACAATTGAGGTTTAGTCTTCACAAGGAAGAGCTGAAAAGATTGTTGAGAAACCATTGACTTTTGGAGAACCAAGAGAAAGTTAGGATATGGATAAAGGTACAAATTACTCACAAACCTTGGCTAGTAAACCAAGAAATGATGAGAATCCTAATGTTTTAGGACAATAGGAAAAGTCTACTCCAAGGAGTGATGTCGAAAATAGGGCAGGACATGAGAATGTTTAGGAACCTCTACTCTCAATTATCCAACATTTCCCATCACAACCTCCAGAACTTTTTATATTTTCTATCCCCAGTCACAAGGATTTTGGATTACCTTGATCTAT
The DNA here is from genome assembly GCA_007258455.2 of Sequoia sempervirens. Classification (NCBI taxonomy): domain Eukaryota; kingdom Viridiplantae; phylum Streptophyta; class Pinopsida; order Cupressales; family Cupressaceae; genus Sequoia; species Sequoia sempervirens. The sequence continues at coordinate 42,612 of VDFB02215487.1, forward strand.
CACTGTCTCTTTATCTCTTTATCTCTAAGACTAACTAAAATTGGCACCCCAAATCTGATAAAAATGTTATTCAATAAGAAATCAATCACCACTTTACTTGTTGCTTTCTTAGTGGGAATTTTCTCAACCCACTTACTCCACTATGCATTTTAATCAAAAGCTCCAAATTCTTTCCATCAACACATCTTAATAATACTCCATCTGCATTTCTCCACTAGAGCTCATTGTCAATGATGACATATTTGATTGCTTGCAGATTCAAAGTCCTCTTCTCATTGTCTATTATTCCTTTAAGAAATTGCATGGTTTGCAATTAGTGAACAATGTGTTGATACTAACCACATGTTTGCATATCGCAAATAGGAGATAAATCAACACACTCAACTTGGTTGATTTGATTGACCTGCAAGTTAGTTTTAGCCATCAACTTGGCTAAGAATTGGCCTCTAATTGTCATCAGGGTTATATTTTCAAGTTTAAAGCATATTAGATCAATAAACACAAAAAACCTAATAAATTATCGAGGATAATGAAAGCATAAAAGCATAAAATAAAATGAAATAATATCAGTCAATCCTTCATGCACTCATTGAATTATCTCCATAGCTTTTCTCCATTTTTCTACTAAACGATGCTTTCCCTCATATTCAAATGTAGCCTATCGTAAATGACATCAAAATATCGAAGAAAATATTATCTCAACAACATTGTAGCCTATGTTTTCTACATG
>VDFB02215488.1:0-11230 GCA_007258455.2 Sequoia sempervirens
TTGATCTCATGATTAGTAGATAGTCATCTCACATAAGTCACCAAAATGTTGACATTTCAAGCCACCTTATTTGACCCATCAATAAAAACCAATTTGAGAGATCCTATATGGGTCATCATACATGAATTACATCTTGAAAAATCCCAAAAATGGCTAAGTGTCAAAGTTTCAAACTTTTGGGTTTTCACTTGTCTACATACATGCATGCCTTGCCTAACACTCTTGATCTTCTATATCTTTCACCTCTTCTTTCATCACTTGTCTAAGTGTTTTGTGTTTAAGACATTGGCCTTAACCCTTAACTTTTATCGCTTCCCTTTAATAAGCCATAATTCCTTCCCTTGATCACTGAAGTTCAAATCAAATCCTTGAAAATTTGACTAAGTCTTGAATTTTTAGACTTTGAGGATCGGCCTTCTTCCTTACATCTTGCCATATTTCCATCTTAAGCATTAAGCTTTCCTCCCCATCCTCAACCCCGGATGTCTCATTTTAAGTTTTTGACAATTGAGCTTTTCCTTTAACTTTTGTCTTATCTTTATGATAGGACATAACTCTTCCTCTTGACCCTTGATCCCCAATCCTTGAGACTTCGGCTTTCAATGATCCAACCTTCAATCTAACTTTTTTCTTTCATTTACAATATGGCATAAGGTTTCCTCTAGACTCTCAATCTTTGATGCCTTCCCTTAGGACTTCGAGTATTGAGTATCCCTCTTATTCCTTATCATATTTTTGATAAGGCATAAGCCTTCTCTGACTCTTGAATCCTGACATTTCTCTGTCATCCACAGTCTTCCAATCTCCTTGTCAACCTTCAAATCTTTCGACATTGTTCCTTACCTTCTTCCATCAAACATCAGGCATGATGCTTGACATCTAATAGGTGGTCTATTGGGGATCACAGTTTCAACATTCATCTTATATGGTGTGTGGGCTCTATGTTTGACATTTGACAAGGTTTCTTTTTTGAATTTTGGGATTGAGGCATTCTTCCTTCCACAGTTTCAACAAGCATTCCTTAGCAGTCCACCGACACTTGATATCTAATGAAGATATTTTTTTTCTTGGGGATCCAAACCATTTAATGTCAATAGAGTGGTTCTTTCAAGCCTAGAAGTTTGACAATACTCTAGAAAGCATTTTTTCAAGTTGTAACTGTCATTAATGCCAAGTGATCCTCCTCAGACATCTAATCTTAATTTTTAAGGTAGTGGGGAAGGCATTTAAGGTCTTGTGTCTAACTTTGGGAAAAGATAAGTGACACTCGTGCTCTTTTATTATATGTAGGTGTCCTTTTTTCCATTGATTAGTGCCTAGTCCATTGTTTTCATAGGTGATCTCCATCCTTGTATTCACAAACACACGTGATCATCAATGTGAAGACATGGTGGGTGTTGAGTGTTGGTCTTTCTTCCTTAGCATGATTTTTGAGTCCTTCTATTGTATAAAGAAAAACTTTGTGTTGATTGTAAAGGGTTCTTCCCTAGGCTTTTCCCTATATTTTCTCTAGCAAAATTATGCATTTTTTTCATTTTGCAACTATAAAATTAGTTTTCATTCCTTTGTGTTAATAAAACCACTATTTTCACCTCTTCTCTATTCAAGTATCTTATATAAAATTTGGCACCTCTGTGCATGTATGAATTTCATTATCTTTGCAAGCTATATGAGTGTGCTAATCTACTGTAAGTGTTAATTATGGGTAATATACACCACTTTTAGGAAGCTTTCAAACCCTAGCCTTCATGATCTCTTAAAAAATTGATGGAATAGAGAATTTTGTGAACTTATTTAGTGGTTTCATTGAGATACTTTCTGTGTAGACACCGAAATTTGGTCTGTGCCTACTTACTTTACACATTCTTCATAATTGTATTCTTCATGGTCATGATTAAATAATGTCAATTATTAATTAATCATCTTAACATAATGAGTTCTTCTATTAATTAAATAATCTTAATTATTTAATTAATTCACACTTCTTTCTTTATTTTTATCCCATTAATTAAATAAACGCTTTATTTAATTATATTACTAATTAACCTTATCCTTCTTGTCAAATTAAACTTGGTTTAATTTCATTTTTATCATATTTTTAACTATAATTAAATAAATTCTTTTATTTATTTTAATTATTCATTTAAAATCCTTCGCTACTTACCAAATAAATATTATTTATTTAATTATTCTCGAATATCAACCTTGAATTAATGAATTATTTAATTCATAAATTCTATTTTAACGCGATTCTTCTATATTTTAGATAATTATGTGAGTTATTCAAGTATTCACTTTTACCAACTCGACATCTATTTTAATTCATTCAATTCAATTCATTGATTTAATGTCCGAGAAGGCTCTTCAATAATCTCTTTCTTCAAAACCATTCAATCGCCCAGCTTAACTCATTTTATGTAGACATGCATATTAATTAAATATTTTATTTAATTAATTAAGTGTTAAAGCGTGCATTCAACAAAGAGTCATGACCAATCTTTATCTTGTCATGCAAAGATATTTCTTCTATTTTGAATGTCAAATCAAGATGAAACTATTTATTTAATCTTTTAATTCTATTTCTAATTCGGAATCACCTATGTCATCACCGCCGCTAACATAATGTATGTCCAATCTCTGTCAATCTCAACCGTCCGTTAATCTTTCGATCTTGGCCTGTCGTTCGAATAATCAATTTTCTATAAATTGATTTGTCATTCTTCATTCCAATCTCTCTCGCGAATTTTGTAACTTTGGAGAGCACTTTGTCTTGAATCTTCGATATTTTGCTAATCACTATCTTAGGCTATACTTGCACGAACTTGAAAATCTAAGGGCAATTATACTACACAAGCAAAAAGGAGAAGGGCAATCGAGATGAATAATGGAAATACGTTTGAAGATTGGTGAGATTGTTCTAGTTTTAATTACGTTTTTGACTTCCCATGTTCTTTGTTGCTTAATGAATGATTTTCATTTTAGATTTTAGTATTATATGCATGTGTGCTAATCTTGATCTTTGTTGTCATTGTTCAAAGCGTTTTTTTATATTAGTTACATTTGGTAGACACGGCGTGAGTGAAATCCCGTCACCTTCTTTGAGCACAGAAAAATGGGCGAATAAAATATTTTAAAATATTTTCTGAGTTTTGTAGATCTCGTTCTCAGCTTTCTAGAACTTCAAACGGTTTAAAATTTCGTTAAGATTTGCGAAAGTTATGGCTGTTTTAGTGACCGCATTTTTTTAAGCTTTAACTGTTAAAATGCGAATTTTGTTTTGTTTATAACATTTTTGTCTTGTAGGATTTTGCAAAACCTTTTCTGGGTTTTGAAGGTCTATTCTTTAGCTTTCCATAGATATCTACTATTTAAAATTTTGTTTAGTTTTGAGGAAGTTATCACTATTTTTGTTTGCTATTTTCAATTGATTTGTGTGTTACTAATATCTTATTTTCAGCGTGTGGCCTTTTGGAGTTAACAAGCTTTTGTAGGACGATTGATGAAGACAATATTGAAAACTACTAACGAATTTTTCTGCAGGACGCTTGTTGAAGACCCTAGTTAATTTTGAAACAGATTGATTGGTAGCGTAGCAAATCTTTCGTTTGGTTTAAAATTAACGAGTGTCTACTGTGTTTGGTGCGAAAGCACAAGTTTGGTTACCCTTACGACTTGGTACATCGAAGTATCCTCTCCCCTTGCGCATCCGTGTGACCCTGGGTGTAAGAGAAACGGTTACCAACTCTAGAACTTGGGCCTGTTCTGGTGGGAAAAAATACTCACCCCAGGACGACTCAGACTGGTAGCACCCTGAACCCGAGGGACTTCCAGCCGGTATACAAAAGTGGGTTTTTGGGGAAACCCCAAGAATCACGAGTGTGGTTCCGACGAGATGGATCCGAAAGGGGACTCGCGCCGTATGGATCACACCCCATGAACGGAATGCCCAAATTAAATACCTCTTTGTTTTAAAGACCAACCTATTTGTGGCCGTTGCTTGGTATTAGTGCAGGGTACAGTATCATGCCCGAAGATACTCACTACTGATCCCCTTGAGTAGAGATAACAGTTCTTGGGAGGTCATTGCCCAAAGAATTTGGAATTGGTGTGCTCGAAAGACGTTAATGAGCCGTGGAGGGGAGCCAATGCCACCAAATTTCTAAGCTATCCGCTCTCGAGAAGGAAAGGTGTTCATCACCAATCTGGGGTATTTAGGTGGGCTTTACCAAGTATACAAACCCTAGGCCTTTGGCCTATTAGAATGTGCTTGTCTGTTGTCACTTTAAACATTCTTGGAGTCCAAAATTGAAACTGAAAACACTTTGTCTTACGATTATCTTTGATTGTAAGAATTTGATCACAGAAAACAGAGTCAGTTTAAATTTCATGTCACTGAAAATTCACAGAGAGTCGCAATTGTTCACCATAAACATGCATCTGATTTTTAGAGTCGCATCTGTTAAGTTTTGAGTCGCATTTGTAATTTCTAAGTCGCATATGTCAGTTTAGCTCGCAATTGCCTTGGAAAAATCGCATGCGTTATATTCTGAGTCACATCTGTCAGTTAGAGTCACATCTATCATAAAGACCGCAATTGTTAAATTCTGGACCGCATCTGTTAAATCCTGAGACGCATCTGTCTGATTACCAGAAAACTAGAATTCACAGTCACTGTCCAGTCAACACGTTTGCATCAGTTTTAGTTGTCTTCATACAAACAGTCCTTGAACAAAAACCTGAAATGATTTGCTCAATTTTGCATCCTTTAGGTTCATTTAGTTATTACCATAGTTGTCTTCAGTTAGAGTTTAGCTTCATTTTAGGGTACATATTACCTTGCATTAAACTTCTAAGAAGGTCACTTTTACAAACTTTAGGATAGGTCCATCATCTATACTCTAGAAAAATCATAGTGTCAACGAAATTTGTCATTGAACCTAGTCCTATCATCTTATCCTTTGTCCTACAGAGAGTCCACCTAGCTCATCAGTCTAGTTAGGAGACTCAAGTTATCTTTGATCCTTATCCTACAGTGGTTCTTTGACATAACTAAATTGGCACCTTGGTTAGACTTTAGGTAGTTGGTACCCTCTTCTTAGGTTTAAGGAATTGATTACCTTAGAAGCTTGCTTAGAATTTGCATACTTAGATATTGTCATCCTAGACTAGCGTCGTATTAGATATACCTTATTCACATAGAAAATGCCAAAAAATAGCTGCATCCATTCCTTATTTGCACAGAAAATCCCAAAAACATAGCTTAGGTTGCATACCTTAGATTTAAGTCACTCTTTGCATTGTCATACCTTAGACCTCATATCACATACCTTAGTCATACTCCATCTTTCATCATAACCTCACCACCATGTCTGTAATTTATCTTGATATGCGTGCTAGTCAAGTTGAATACCAATTACTCCGTAATGGTCAATACCAACAGGCCCTAGACTTCAAAAGACAATTTATCCAATCCACATGTCAATCAACATCAACCCATGGTCAACTACCCACATATCATTCCTACCAACAATCCATAAGTCCTAGTCCTCCATCCATCTACCCTCATTATCAAGAGTCCCTTAGCATAATCCATGCCATGAATCCACAACAAACGTCCACTTATCACCCTTATCCTAACCTTGACAAGGGAAACCAACCTTCCACTAATCCCTTCCAAGTTTCCATGTCCTACCCTAGTCCTTCATCCACTAATTCCTTCCAAGCCTCCATGTCCTATCCTAGTCCTTCATCCACTAATCCCTTCCATGCCACTCCATCTCACTCTACATTTAGTCATGAAAATACATCTATTCATGGTCTCCAAGGTCACATCCCATCTACTAAACTTAAGGATACATGTCAAATGGAAAGTCCAAAGCATGACTTCATGGCTTCACCTTCCTGTCAAGATCAAAGTAATCTATCCCATGACCCTATCTATAAGTCCATCCAAGAAGTCCTTCTAGATAATCATGGCATCCAAAATACACCTATCCTTGATCAAGATTCCATTCCCAACCATATTATTCAAGACAAACCTATCTTTGATCAAGACACTACTATTGAGCAAGAAGTCCAAAATGATCCACTCCTTGACCTTTATGCCATTCATGATCAAACATTTGAAGACAACCCTATCTAAGTACAAAACACATCCATTTCCCAAAATGAGACACTTGCCTCTTTTGAACACATAGACGATATTCCTCTAGAACAAGAGTCTCCTACTCTAGACATATTTGCAAATGATCAAGCTATAGCTAAGTTCATTGGACTCTATGACAATGACTATAAAGACGGTTTCAACATCGACTTGGAAGCACCAGTAGAATCATTTGAGTTTGATATGTCACAAAATCACACCAAAGATATCCAACATGTCAATGAAACTAAGACATCCTATCAACTAGGATCATCCACTTTTATCAAATTAGGCTTTCTTGAAGAGGAGAAGATTCCAAGTAATAGTTTCCACATGCACAGTGATGGGTTAGCATCTTGCTTCCAAAATGAAAAATACCCCATCGCAAACAGAATTTGTCAAAGCATGCAGTATCAAGGAAAGGGACTAGGCATACAAGAGCAAGGAATCCTACAACCAGTACAGTTTCAAGAAAATCCTAGACATCAAGGTCTTGGTTATTCTTCAGTTAGAAAATCTAATGATGTTAATGGTACCTCCTTGATATCGGGGGCAACTTTATCTGATACAAACATCAAAATGGAGGCCATGAGTAGTTCTTACCATAAGGTTGTTGCCAACACTCCTTCCATCCATACCATAAATTGTCATTCCAACATGAATAAACCTTCCATTTGGAACCAACAAAAACAAAAGTCTTCCAAATTCAAAGTTCAAAATCAAATATCAAAGGCCATTGAGTCAATCAAAAATCCAAGTGGACAAATAAAGTTAAAATGGATCCCAAAGAAAAATGGATCAAGCAAAGAAAAATAGTTTAAAAGTAAAATTCAATCAAAATGTGGAGACCTGAAAGGGACTCTATATAATAAATGTCCACCTCCTTCAAAATGGTCATCATACAAGACATATAGAAGTCATGGTTGCCCAAATATTATCCCAATTTGAAACCAATCTCATCATCCATCACCCCAAGTTTTGGAAAATGAAAATTCCACCATCCTAAATTGCCAAATGTGTCACCACCATCATCAGTCGCAATCCTCACATCTAGTAGCCTAAAGTCTAAAATCGTCCACAAATCCATCAGCATCTTAGCGCTAGCCCTTTGTATGGGACTCCTTTGACACTCTATTGCGTGTGCGTATTTTGATAAAGGCCAACTCTAGATGTCAACAAAGGATCACAATGACATCAATCAATTGTATGCAAGTGCTATGATCCTAACAAGGCAACTATACTTCATCAAGGTCATTATTGGCATATGTGGGTCTCTACATCAGCACTATCAATGGATTCATAACAATCAGTGATCATCTAAAGCATCGAGGCTATCCAAATAAAAAGCAAAAAAAAAAAGAAAAAAAAAGTCACTTTGATGAAAACCTGACAAACAGGCATCTTGGTGACACCAAAAAGAAAAGAAAAAAGTCAAGAAAAAATTCGTCCAATAGGTAAGAAAACCATTTCTTATGGCGCTTTGGATAAGTACCATGATGAAAACCTGGCAAATAGGCGTCATGTGTAAGAAATTATCTATGTGGACTATTACACTTGTGGGCAAGTTGTCTCATCTCCCATACCATGCGTGTGTTTCCATCTATCCATCTTAGCCCTACCTCTCATGTCCATTTTCCTAGCTACTTTGATCTTGATAAGGATGGGTACAAACATAAATCCTGCTTTGGAAAAACTCTTGACATGTCTATCCTTTGGTCATACACTATCCATGAAATATCATGTCATAGACTTCATAGCATTTTTCCAAATGAGTTATCCTTATATGAAATACCTATCACATGCCTTGGTTTTTCCCTTGTCAATGGTCTAAGGATCTTCCATCATCCCATCCAATCTTGAAAAGTCATTCCAAATGCAGCAAGCCCAATCCATATAATCTTTCTATGCATTCTAGTGCATCATTCAAAACATTCATTGGCTTTGTTTCTAGCATGGCTGCAAACCTTGATCCTTTAGTCACATTATCATCATCCTCATGTTGTTTTGGGATGTGTCTTTCCTACGTCAAACAACATTGTCACCATCCTCATCACCTGTCATTGGTTTTCAGCTTGACTAGGGGCAAGATCATGGTTGTCCTTGGATTCTTGTGCATGCTTGCTTGGTCGCTTGTAGGCATCATATCCCTATACATACTATCTATCCATGTGCATAGTCCACTTCCCTGTACATAGTCCACTACCCTGTACATAGTCCTTATCCCTGTACATAGTCCTTATCCCTGTACATATTCCTTATCTTTTCTATTCATCGCTTGTATATATCATTCCTAATAAGTGGTAGTCTTTCCCATAACTTGGAACGATTGACATCGAGAGCATTTCATATCCCCCGTTTTACCCTATTCATTATCAATTGGTCTTATACTCGACTGGGGGCAAACACTTGACATGTGTCATATTGGTTCTTACATTAGTTGTGTTGAAGACGTAAAACCATGAACAATCCACAAACATCACAAAATGACCTGAGAAAACACAAAAACATCGAAAAACTTCAAAAATCCAAAAAACAGAGTCGGAGTCAGTCGCACTTGTCAGTCTTTGTCGTTTGTCGAACTACGTTGCCTCTGCGACTGGACATAGGCAAGGCCATCTGCCGATGTGCCCCCGAGGCATTAGCTCAGTCCGTTAGGTTTGTCTGTATAAATTCATGAGTCAATCCATATGTCTATATGACAAGGTCATTGGTCAAGTCGAACTACGAGGTCTCTGCGTGTACAACGTAGGCAAGGCCATCAATCGATGAGCCCCCGAGGCCGCACTAGGTCAGTCCTTTAGGGTTTATCGTCACATGTAGTTATTTATCCACACGTCATATCAAGTCATGCATCAATCTGGTGAACAAGTCAGCAATATCTCTAAGTCAAATCAAACACTTTGCCAAACAAAACAATCAAAGCAAATCAACCAACAGTCTGCTACAGGATGTGTCCTTCTTGGAAACAGACATTATCAAAACAATCAACCTATGTCTTATACAGGATGAGTCCTTCCTGCATAATCGACAGGGTCAAACAATCAAACATAGCCTTACACAGGTTATCACATCAACGGCATTTGACTCAACGTCTTATACGATACATGTCTTTCTGAAACCAGGCTTTGTCATGCCTTATACAGATAGTCATAACATTGAAACCAGACTCACAGTCTTATCCGGTATGTGTATCTCCTGCAATCAGGCTCTATCAATCAACAAATCAAACAAACAAATCAAGTTTTGGCAAATATTTTATTGGCTTTTTGACTTTATGGCTTATTTATCTTATCATTTATCTTGAATTGATGATTGGGATTCACGTTACTAGCTTTCTCAAGGATGTCCCATGAAGGATTTAGAGAAGCAACAATGTATCAGAATTCTTTTTTCTTTGACTGCTGTTTGTCGACTGTCTTTTAACTTTGATTTGTTGTCATGTTACTAGTTTCCTCAAGGATGTCCCATGAAGGATTTAGAGGAGCAATGACGTATCATGACCCGTCTTTTACTTTGTTTGTTGTCTGTGGTTTGTCCTGACAAAAAGACTGGGGCAACTTGTGTCCTTAGTATGAGTTAATGACAATCCTTGTCTGCGACTGTCTGTTATTAGCAAGTGGATGACCTTGCACACCTTGATCTATGTCATATCATGGTGTTTTTCTCCATTTGTATTAGTCCCGCCCAATGATGATAAAGTGCAAAACCTTTTGTGATACGGAAAAATATCGAAGATTCCTAATACTAACATCTATCTTCTGTCTTTTCCTTCTTTGTCGATCTTTCTTTCCGCACTAACAGTTCTTCTTTCTTGCATTATGGTGAAGTCCTGTGACACACAACGGTGTGCATCATCCTGTATCAACATACATGTTAGAAACATTCATACATATAGGCATATTTTACATCTAAATCACCATGGCATAATAGACAATAATCATTACAACCAATGCATATTATAAGCATTTCATGTACAAATCAACTGTAAATACGTGCATCACATTACATTTACATATAACATCACATTGCATCTCATAAATAATATAAATTGCATACATCATATAGAATCATACAATACATATAATCATCCATCACATAAGCATATCATATCAACATCACATGTATAAATAAAGACTGCATGATCAATAAATAGACAATGCATATCATAGGAATCACCGCCAAAATCATATATATATATATATATATCACTCAAATGTGTCACATCACAATGTCATAATGTATCACAAATACATGGAAGCCTGCAGGCTATCGGATCAAAATGCACTGTCTCAAATGGATCTCAAACGGTATCTCTATCTTGAACTGCCACTACCATCATGTCGGGAGTGTGTGGGAGACTGATGCTAGGAACCTGCTGATCTCTGAGCTGTGGGAGGTCTGTCATATGGCCCTGCTCTATGTGGCTGATCCACTCCCTCTGTGCTCACTGTCCGTGTGTGGGTCCTGGTCTGAGACCTACTACTCTGTGCCGCCAAAAAACTGGGAGCCCGTCTCTCTAGGGGAACCTCTGCCTCATATAGATCTCGGTAGTATCTCTCCCTCTCTCCGGCTCTGACCAACTCTTTGGCAAATGCTGCTGATGGTCCTGTGCATAATGACTGGGCTACAGCGAATCTACTAGGTCTCCTGCTTAGTCGAGACCTACGCACAATCCCTCTCCATCAGGCTTGTCTCTCTCACCCTATAGGCATCTCTCTGCCGCCATCAACCTCTCATGCTACCACTCCAAAGAGGGCAACATGGGCTTTCGTAACATATCGGTGCGGGCACCTGCGCTCTGTCTCATCACAACCGGACTGTCTCACCTCCCATCCTCCCTCTAAATCCCTGCTCTCCTCAGGATCTGGTCACAGTCTCTCTCTCGTGATCATCATCCTCATCATCATCCTCCTGGTAGGCACCTAGCAACCCAAGGGCATCAACCTCTGCCTCCTCTCCAACTGCCTCCTTGGCACCTACCTCGGCCTCTGCTGGGATATCTGGGATGTCTGGGATAACTGCCTCTACTGGCTGCTCCTCCTCACCACCTCTGGCCACATCTAGCATGGCCACATCCTCCTCTCCTCC
>VDFB02215489.1:0-22447 GCA_007258455.2 Sequoia sempervirens
AACTGGGTCTGAATATAATGATTTGCACATAACTCACCAATGATCAGAGATAATTTTGTGGGTGTCATTTCATTTGATACTTCTGTCCAAGGCGATTCCAAGCATATATTGGAGTGAATTTTTGGAGCATGCACTGAATTTATAGAGCCAAATCGCCCTTGGCTGCTAGCGCCCAGTTTGGGACTCATTTCCAAATTTTATGGTCACACAATTAGATACTAAGTTACCGATTCACCTAGAAAAGGTCTCGGATACGATTCGATTCGATTCGGATTCGAAATTTGATTTGGATTCGATTCAAATCCATCCAGGATATGGAATTGGGCTTATGGATTCTATTAGTGTTTTTGAAGCTGTGGGAGGTATTTCCCAAAGAATAATTTACTCAAGGCAAGATGGCCTTTCAATTATAAAACAAATATTACATTTCCTAGGTCGGCTCAAGAGGAGAGCTAGCCTAGTCTTGTATATAATGGAGATAGAGTCTCCACATTATTCAATCAATTCATTCCATTCTCAATTCGATTTCCTTCAGCAACAGATTCGCATTCAAGAGGAGCAAATTCGCTTCAAGAAGAAGAGTTGATATTCTTTGTAACTAAGGAATTCACACTATCTTCAAGTGTTGGTCTATTGTATGATATCCGGCCTTTCTAGGGCCTGATTCTGAGTGCCACTTCTACACTATTATTTTTTATTTATAAGAGAATAATTTTCTGTTGGGTTTTTACCTCGAGTAGGAGGGTTTTCCCAGGATAAAATCTTTGTGTTCATTGTTATGTGTTTACTTTTCTGTTTTTTGTTAAATCTGATCCAAAATTAACATGGTATCAGAGCTAAGGTTCAAGAAATCTGATTAGATTTAATGCAGAAATATATTGAAGGATTAGCAAAAAACACAATGAGAAATCAGTCCAATTAAGAGCAGACTTAGAGTAGAATAATAAAGAGCAATTCATATAGAGGGTTTAGAGCATCATTCATATCAGTTGGGAGCATTCACCATGGGCGAACATCATAAGGCTAAGGCAAACCTCTTGAGATAATCTTGAGCATCATTGTTAGGAGAACTTGATGAGATATCCTTGTAGCCCTAGAGCGACTCCCTTGGATGAGTGGTGAACTGCCTTAGGGCAGAGTTACATTTGTTTCTGTTGCTGTGCCTAGGGTTTCTAAATCAGCATTGTGCTACAGCAGATCTGCCTATTGAAGAGTTTCATCTCCCTTATGACATATAGTTATTGCCATTGAAGGGTATTAGATTTTTGGGCTATTTAGCCATTCATGTGACATTGTTATCTTCATATTTCCAGTCATATATTTGTAGCAGACCTGATTTGCTACAGCAGATTATATTCTTCATATTTTTGTCATGTTATCATTGGTTTTGTATGAAGGAGATGTTGAATATTGTCCTCACACCTGGGCATAATGAAGAAGTTGATTCACGGAGGCATGAACGAGCTATGAGTGGGCCACATCACTTGGAGGAGAAAATGAAGATCAAAGGAAAGGATGAGCACTTGAAAGAAGTCCTCTACCTCACTCAATTTCAAGAGTTTCAAGGACCGTGCCAATGATGGAGGATGTCTACTTGTAGCCCCTTATGGATAATGACCATCTCTCCAAACTGTGTGAGGTATATTTGTGTGCTTTGAGAGGGAGGAAGAGCTTGAGGCATCTTGTGAGGAAGACATACCTGTTGGAGAAATGATTCTTCATTGGAGACATGCTTTGATTCTACCCTAGTTGATGGCCACCAGATCAAGAAAAAAATAAAAAATAAAATAACTTACCATTTGATGTCTCAGTTTTCCATTAATAAGGATATGACCAGCGACCTGTCAAGAAACAAAGAAAATGGAATGATAGGAGGAAAAGCTCGAGAATCCTAGGAGCGTATGATTCTATGTAAAACTTGTCATTCTATAACGGTGTTACAGGGTACATCAACGGGCAAAGATGATGGTTGTCGAGAGGAGAAAAATGGCTGCAACTGAATCAACAAAGATAAGTTCTATTATGTATCATTCATTTAATTGTTCTATCCAATGATATTTGCTAGATGCCTACATGCTTCATTTGTATCGAGGTAGTTTGATTTTATGAACTATTGTTAATCTCTTTAAAATGCAGGATGGATTGACGAGCAAAAGGATCATGGATTAATTATCAGAGATTGCATAAGGAATTTAGGGGCGGAAAGGATGGTAGATTGGTGTTTAGATGTCAATGATGGTTTAAGCATTTGAGGGAGAATAGAAAGGGGAAGGAAGGGATCTCAGGAATCCTTTGTTCAAGGAATTCACGAAGTAAAGTTATGTTCACGCGTCCTTGATCCCCTATCTCGCGAGGCTTGAAGGGAAAGACATTGTGTTTGTCTACACTTGAATGCTTGCTCTAATTTCTCTCATGGCGGAGCAAAGGAGGAAGGCGGTCGATGCCCAACCTCAAGAAAGAGATGACAGTGATTGGGCTCCTCTACATATTGGAGCTTGTAAAGGCATTTTGTAAATGGGTGTCTCAAACAAATATCAAATCCAAGGTACTAGAGACCGATTCTTCCACAAGTTCAAATCTACCCGGTATGGTTAGAAGTTTGGATTTTTGGCCAGCTGCGAGGGGAAATCTTAGAGTCAGTCATTTGAGCCTACTTCCATCGCTTGAAGATTTAATTCAAAATAACTTTAGTTTGTACTAGGGAAATGTTACAGTGGGCAAGACAGTAAACTTGAAAAGCCATTTGCTTTTGAAAGGGTTGGACTTCGATTTGTTTATGAAGAAAACACTACGATGTTTAATCCTCATCCTAGCTAAAGGATCAGCTTTGGTGGCAGACATATTGGAACAATTTCCTGACCAATTTTCCCCATATATGCGTTTTTTGGATGTGATTGAGCGGCTATAACAAGTCTCATAAAGAAATCATAATATTTCGAAAGGGATCGATTCTCCCTCAGTCGGCACTGTGTTGGCAGAGCACATAAGCATGGAATAATCTCTTTCTAGGTGTTGGATTATTTGAAGATATGTTGAAGACTTCATTATTTGAGGTGACGATTCTTGGAGATTATTGGTGAAGTACTGTTTTTTCACTAAAGACTACTACTGCAGCAAACAACTGGTTGAATAGTTTGATATTATTGCATCTTTGAATGCCTTGCTTGAAATAAGCCAAGATGTCTCCTTTGAAGAGGTGGTAGCCTTCAGGTGACCTAAAGGATATTGCATGGAGATAGTCAGTGAGGAGCAGGAGGCTCCAATGGATATGGATTCATCCCTCGATTACACTCTTGCCATTCAGAGGGAGTTAGATTTTGAGAATTCAAGGCACTGGTTGAGATCATATCCAGGAAGAGGATTAAGGTTTTGAAATCAAGATTAAAATATGGCAAGGTCAGAAATGGTGCTAAGGAAAGCAATCAATCTCCAGAGGGAGTCACAACATCACTAAGATCTGTTGTAATGTATGTTTCTCTGAGACGGAGAAATATGAGGTGAAAGCCCTTGTAATGTATATTTCTCCGAGACAAAGAAATATGAGGTGAAAGCCCTTGTAGTGTATATTTCTCTGAGACTGAGAAATATGAGGTGAAAGCCCTTGTACAGATCACATTTCTGAGACTGAGTTGTGTTTTCCACAATTGGGTGTAGCCATTGTGGACATCATGTTGAGAGAATCCATGACCAAATATTTGAAAATACCTCCCTAGCTAAGAGGGAGTGTTAGTGTTTTTGTAGCCGCGGGAGGTATTTCCCAAAGAATAATTTACTCAAGGCAAGTCGGCCTTTCAATTATAAAACAAATATTACATTTCCTAGGTCAGCTCAAGAGGAGAGCTTGCCTAGTCTTGTATAGAATGGAGATAGAGTCTCAACATTATTCAATCAATTCATTCCATTCTCAATTCAATTTCCTTCAACAGCAGATTCACATTCAAGAGGAGCAGATTCGCTTCAAGAAGAAGAGTTGATATTCTTTGTAACTAAGGAATTTGCACTATCTTCAAGTGCTGGTCTATTGTATGATATCTGGCCTTTCTAGGGCCTGATTTTGAATGCTACTTCTGCACTATTATTTCTGATTTATAAGAGAATAATTTGCTTCTAGGTTTTTCCCTCGAGTAGGAGGGTTTTCCCAGGATAAAATATTTGTGTTCATTGTTTTGTGTTTACTTTTTTGTTTTCTGTTAAATCTGATCCAAAACTAACAGATTCGTCCAGGATACAAAACCCACCCTGTGGGTACGAAAATTTCGTACCAAATACGTACCCGGACCGAATTCGGCTGTTTGAACGCCAAAAAATAAAGAAAAAGATCAGAAAAT
The DNA here is from genome assembly GCA_007258455.2 of Sequoia sempervirens. Classification (NCBI taxonomy): domain Eukaryota; kingdom Viridiplantae; phylum Streptophyta; class Pinopsida; order Cupressales; family Cupressaceae; genus Sequoia; species Sequoia sempervirens. Next base: position 4,329 of record VDFB02215489.1, read on the forward strand.
CAGAAGTAAGTACTTTTGCAATGATATTCACACATCTATTTGTAAATGCTTCAGCCTTCAAATACCCTCCTTCAGCTTGTGCCCAGTCTTTACATGGTTCAGGCCACTATTCCTAGTCTTTGAAATACTACCTAGCAATAAGACTCCTCTGATGATGGAATTCAAATATGGAAAAGAGCAGTTATGCTTCTTTGTATAGTAGACAGCTTTAGTTCCTTCTCCTGGCATTCTAAAGAAAATAAAAATCTCTGTTTTGTGTTGTAGGTATTGATTTTAAAACATTACACAGTGACAAATAAGGTTTACTATAATGATAAATGGCTGCTGTAAGAGATTTTGGTCACAAACTTTACAACTGTGATACTATTTGATATTCTCCTATGAAACATTACCCTATATCCATATGAACAAAATGATAGTACTTATTATTTAATAATGAAGAGATGAATTCCTCTAGACTATCCACTATATGGATATGAGTACAAATCAAAAGTTATAGAAAGAGTTAATAGCTACAGACATATCCTTGTATTTTATCAATCAATAATAACTAATGATTAAGGGTAAATAACACCTAAAGTCTTACACCATGGTATACAAGTATAATCATTAATAAAAAAGTTATTAACATTTAAAGAAGACCACCACAAAAAATCTGGTAAAACAAAACAAGAAGATACTGTAGGAATATACCATCGCCAAGGAAATCATAAAGTTTATCAACACAAAGCTTTTGAAGCTCCTTCTTAGGTTTGTATTTTATATGGCGTTCAAACAGTCAGATCTGCTTCCCATAAAAATAAAGAAAATTATATACCACTGCAAATATGTATATATTTCTGATTTTTATATGTTTTTGTATTAATACACCCAACCCCAAAAAAAAGTTTGACCGAATCCTGTACCGGATTCTCGTACCCATACCCAAACCCAAAAACAAATTGGTAACTTAGTAAAATGGCTAGAGTAAACATTGCAGTTAAAAATGGATAAGATAGAAAACCTTGTTATATTAAAAGTCAAAAGAGTACAGAGACAATGAAAAATAGAAGTAGAGGAAGACTTCAAAGAAAAACTTTTGTTGCACACGATGCTATGAATAAGTCCCTATTGAAGCTGATGATCTTTGTATACCAGATTATTTGTTTCTATTTACTAACAAAAATATGGGACATTTGAGATGAATAGTATATTATTTAATTTCCACATGGCACATGACAGAAATCAAGATAGTTTACTCTTTTGGAATAAAACAAAGTAAATGTCTACTAGGGAAAGTAGGAACATGAAGTATGCATCCAATGCTTGTCCTGAATTCAAGCACCGTTGGAACATGTTTATAGCATAAAGACTCAAATAAGAAATCAAGCATACACTAGTTGCAATTCCATGTCTCTTATGAATCCTGCAATACAAAGCATGTCAACAAAGTCATGTTGTGTCTTAATAAAAATTTCTGCCATATATCAATTTGTTGATTGAGTGTTAAAAGGCATCAGACCAAATTGAGAATGACTTGGTCTGGATTCACTTTTAATAAGGTATTGGATAACAAGACTTCAAATTTTGGAGAAAACAACTACAATGTGCAAACAATGGAATATTGATTATTGCTTAGCATTGCATAGATATTTTGCAATGAGGCAATGAACATAACTGTAATACAAAACCACTATCAAATTGATATATACAAATATAGATTAAGAATGTTATGCAATGTCTTGCATGGCCTCATTTGCATGTTCCTCTTGTCATCTGCATAAGAGACATAGCAGACCAAACAAAAATATACAACCCTAGTCCCTACAATAGGATCCTCAATCGACTTATATGGCGCTAACAGTAAAAGAGAAATACAGAGCAGAATAAGACATTCATTTTACTGATTTGGGAAAAATAGAAAGAAAAATTCTCTGAAATTTCAAAAATAAAATGGCACTATTTCTATCAATGAAATTTATGGCAAGGATCTTTCTTTTCTATTCTCATTTTTTCTTGTGATGGAAGTAAAATGCCAAACAACAGAAAGTTGGTTTATGAAGTCAAAAGCACATTATAAGTATTGTCGAGAATCTGAGTACCAAGAAAGCAGCTTATCAGAAAAAATCTCCACAATGCTGAAACTCCCGTAAACTGCAACATTGCACAGAAAATTAATGTTATATATCTCTTGCATGCACCTATCTATCATCTGGATGCGACTGGCAATAAAAAATGAGTGACTATTTTGTTACAAATTAAATTTCAGGGGGAGCTCAAACAGGTACACATCCATTGTCGCAAATTCTCAACAATCTATTTACTAAGAGAACATAATTTGAAATCAAGAAAGAAGAAAACATGAAATAAATGTATATGACTTATAAAGAAAAACTAAGTGAATGCAGTAAAAGCATGATAATGGAAAATGAAAGAAAAACCTTCTTGACCTATTAAGTGAACTTGAAAAATTAATGGAAAACCAGTTAGAACTCTCAGGATGAGCAAAGCATATGTCATAGCAAACAAGTTATAGCATGAAAGGAAAGCTTTTGTAAAAAATTGTGTAGAAGATTTTTCTTCAACATTTCAGGTCACACTCCATAATGCATCATCAGAATGAAGAAAAATGTGATCCAGATGATGGATCATGGAGTGTTTGACATAAAATCTCTTACAGGGTTTTAACCAAAACTTTAAAGCATTCTTTTCATCTAAATCATGATAAAAAATTATGTTGTTAAGATACAGCATGACTTTGGCAGTAAAGAGAATTTGATTAAAGTTCAAAATATTTATTATTACCCTGTACTGCTTACAAAATCCCTCTCAGTATACCCATAACAAACAAGATTCCTTCAATGAACCATATTCATTGTGTTTCAATTCAAAAAATGCATATGTTGTCTAAAAGAAAACAAGTTAAGTGTGCCGGTATCCTCACAGAAAACTACATAAATAAACAAATGAATCTTTAATCTTTTGACAAGAGAAAGAAAAAAAAACTAATATTAATAAAATGGCGTAATCATAATATTACAAACACCCTTTTAATAGGGTCGTTAAGAACATGAACAAGAAGTCTTTACTGAGATGGCTCCCCCTAAGGAGAAACATTACAAACTCAACTTCACAGGTGCCTCATAGGTAAATGAAGGAGTGCCAGGACAAGTGATAGGTAGTATTTTTCGATGTCATTAGCTTAATTGGTTACAAGCTTCTCTCTCATACCTCAAAAGGCATGAACAATGGTGTTGAAGCTTGAGAGCTTGTGACTGATATCAAACCAACTTTGCTTTATGGCCTAAGAAATTTGGTCTTGGAATGTGACTAAAAAATTATCACTGGGGCCATCACAAGAAATTCCGTACGAAATTGATAGCTTAACAATAATCCAAGCAAAGCTTTGATTTCCTATCTTTCAAGCATTGCTACCAAGAAGCAAATAATCTTGCAACTTTCTTGGCTAACTAAGATGATAGAGACCCAGCTAGACCTCTTGTTCATAGCAAAGGCATGGATGCATGTTTGTGCATAAGAGAATATGGGATGTTGATAAGGTGGGTAGAACTGGGCATAGAAGAGCCACCTTGATCCGTAATGGATAAATTAAGCTGGTCTAGAAGACTAACAACCCTACTAAGATTTCCTTGAAGACTTCTCAATGTCTAGACATAAAACATGGCCCATTTCCCTAAGGCAAATAATATATGTTACTAAATCAGCCAAAGAGATCCAATTGCTCATCACATACCACCACATGTTGCAGGCCATTTTTAGATCATTCTCGCAATTGGAGCTCCTGAAGGCAATTGAAAGAATACGATTTTTAAAATTTACGTTTCACTTTAAAAAATTATTTTTTGAAAATTATGTATGTTTTTATTTGTTTTGTATTTTTGTATTTTTGAATAGGTTGTTAAGACCTAATGCACATCCAACACAATTGTCTTGAGACAACTTGCGAACGTGTTGGAGGTGCTTGCTAGCATGGTCAATTCACTTTGATTAATTTAGAGGCACAATTCAACAAGAGGGCAACAAATGTGATGCAGAGGATCCTAGATGACACTTGGTGGGATCACTTGGAATATCTTCTTAGTTTTACCAAGCCCATCATGAGTATGATCCACTTTATTGACATGGATAAACCATGTTTGGAAGAGGTATACAATGGTATTGAGAAAATGATTGAAAAGATGAAGCCCATCATAAATGAAGTAATATCCTCAAGAAACTTTCTTCAAAAAGGTGCATACAGTTTGTATTGAGCAATAGGAAAAAATGACCACCCCACAATATCTTTTTGCCTTTGCATTGACCCTCAAATATTACAGCAATGAGATCCTTTCTTCGCCAACAAGGGTGCCACCATACAATGATGTAGAAGTCAGCAAAGGGTACTATAAGTTACCCTTTCCCAAAAAAAATAGAATGAGTAAAATTCAAAATGATTTTTATAAATTTTAGTTATTTAAATTTATTTAGATCCTAATGTATTTAAAATTATTTAGATCCTAATGTATTTAAATCAATACAGTTTCAATATTCCATTATAAATTCATCAATAAAAACAACATAAGACTTTATTTATTCTCAAATGTGAAAAAATACATCTTGGACCAAATATCACATAGTACTTATATCAAAAGACCATAGAAATGGATTCATGCACTATGGAAGATCAATAGCAAGGCCCCTTAAGCTATGGCTGAACTCTAGGAGTAATCAACTTAAATAAGCATATGTATTCATGTAATACCCTTGGTCGGACAATTCCAAGTGTACTCTGCACCCCAAGTTGGACATATTAGTTTTCAGATCAGAAATGAACAATAAGCAAAAGAAACAACAGAGTAGACAACACAGCAATTTATCTTGGGAAAACCCTTCACAAGGGAAAAAAACCCAGCAGCAAATTATTCTCTTATAAATCAGATAATAGTGCAGAATAGCACACTGAATCAGGCCCTAGAAAGGCCGAATATCATACAATAGACCAGCACTTGAAGATAGTGCGATATTCTTAGTCACCAAGAATATAAACTCTTCTTCTTGAATTCGAATCTGCTCCTTGAGTGTGAATCTGCTCCTTAAGTGATTGGCAACCAAATTGAGATGGAAAGAATTGATTGAATAAAGTGGAGACTCCATCTCCAATATATACAAGACATAGGCGAGCTCTCGTCTTGAGCCAACCTAGACAATATAATATTTGTTTTATAATAGAAAGGTTGATTTGTCTTAAATAAATTATTCTTAGGAAATACCTCTCGCCGCTACAAATCACTAACACTCCCTCTTGTTGGAAAATGTGCCTCAAACTTACTGACATGAAACTCCTGAAAGAACAAAATCAGTGAGACTCCTGGACTGTCTTGCCGACAAGCACATTGGTTCTAAAGGTTCGAAATGATCATGTCGATGTGACTAATGGTCAGTCTTGCTGACAAAATCCATCATTATGACCTGAACGGTCGACCCAAGTTCTCTATCTCTCATCAAAGGTAGAGTCTGACAAAGGTAGAGTCTGACCGACAGGTGATGGTTAGCGTGAGTCTTGCCGATGGTTCTTCATCAGCGTGAAATATGACTTCAGCCCACCTTTAAGATCTTTGTCGATGGTTGAAGTCTAGCCGATGGTTTACAATCAGGGTAAGTCTTCCCGATGAGATGAACAAAGAGATTTCCCATCGATAAAACATGAATGGTCAGAGGAGCTTTGGAGACTCCCTCCAAGGCGAGTTTTCAACCCGATGGTGTTTGGTCGGAGAGACTTCACCAAGTTAGAGCAATAGAAGACTATGCTGTGTGCATTTGTCAAATGGGCAGTTTGGCATCGGTGAGACATGGTCTGGTGTCTCACCGATACGTGATACAATTGAAGAATTTTGACCAAACAACTGTTCTATGTGGTTTGTTTTGAACTAATGAGAGAAGCGGAATGTAAACCATTTGCAGTTGGACTGTTGTGACCGTTCACTTGTGGGAGATCAACAGACCATTTTGTGAACTGTGAACAAAAATGGAACTCTCTATAATGGTCGAGGGTTGAAAGGTTTGAGTAGTTAGTGTTTATGAACTGTATGCTATATAAGCATTGGAACAGTAAGACATAACGAAGTGTGATCAGAATTTGTTCTGTACGAGGTTGATCAGAGAAATGTTGTTGTTGTGAGATTGATTATCCGAAAGGAGAGTCTATAACTTGTATGTAATTCAATTACTGTAATACAAGTGATTTTTCTTTGGTGTGGTGGGTTTTTCTCTCGTAAGGGTTTTCCCACGTAAATCTGGTGTTCAATTGTGTATGTGTTTATTTCTCTATTCTGTTATTCCTTTCATGTGCATCTTAATGAAATGTAATTGCAAAATTTAAAGACATATCTACATTCTTCTCTAAGTTTTGACATTAGGGGAGTTTGTTCCGCACCTTAAGCTTTCCTTACAAGTGGTATCAAAGCCTGGCCAGTTGTGTTATCCTTGTGGGTAGGTTGGGTTTTTTGTGTCAATCCTATTCAGTGGGAATTTTTTGTAGAAATCTGGTAATTGTCAAATTAGAGATTGAGATGGCAATGGCAAGTACATCAAGAAAGATTGAAATTGAGAAATTCAATGGCAGCAATTTTGAGTTGTGGAAACTCAAAATGGAAGATCTGTTGGTTGATCGTGATCTTTGGGTTGTAGCAGAAGTGTTATTTTTCGTGAGCTGAAGCCTTCTACTTTGGATCTACAATCAGGGACAAAATCAGAAAACTAAGAGGATGTAGTTGAAATACCTCCCACACCAGATAGAGAGGAATTAAAAATTCAAAACGTACCTGAATCTAAGGAGAGCTCAAGCAGCTCTAAAAATTTTGAGCAAGATGATGAACAATGTCCTTAGCCTCAACCTGTGAGGAGGTCTACACGTGAAAGGCAACAACCGGATAGGTATGGATTCTCTATGTTGGATTCTAGTTGTGCCTATGCTTTGATTACTAATGCTGATGAGCCTAGGACTGTAAAAGAGGCAACTGAAATGTCTGATTCAGATTCCTGGTTGGAAGCCATGAATGAAGAAATGGCATCATTAAAGAAAAATGATACTTGGGATCCGGTTCCATTACCTGAAGGTAGAAAGCCTGTGGGCTACAAATAGGTATTTAAAAAGAAAATTGGTCTTGATAGCTATGTTGAAAAGTATAAAGCAAGGTTGGTTGCAAAGGGATATTCCCAAGTAGAGGGAATTGATTATGGGGAAATTTTTTTTCTGGTAGCAAAGCTGACATCTATCAGATTTCTTTTGTCACTTGCAACTACATATGATTTAGAGATCGAATAGATGGATGTGAAGAAAGTCTTTCTTCATGGTGATCTTGAACAAGAAATTTATATGTCCCAGCCAGAGCACTTTGTGAAAAAAGGTAAAGAAAATCTGGTTTGCAAGTTGAAAAAATCTCTATACGGACTAAAACAATCTCCTAGAATGTGGTACTAGAAGTTTGACACATTCGCTTTGTCACTGGGATTTCTAAGATCGAAATCTGATCATTGTGTGTATTACAAAGCTAAGAATGATCGTATTTTAATTATTGCCCTGTATGTGGATGATATGTTATTCATTGGGAATAGTAAGTTTATGATTTCTGATCTAAAATCTCAGTTGTCTGCAAAATTCGAAATGAAAGATCTGGGTGCAACTAGGTATATTCTGAGGATGGAAATAACCAGGGACAGAAAGAGTAGAAAACTTTGGCTCCGCCAGAGTAAGTATATTAACACTATTCTAGAGAGATTTTGTATGACTGATTGCAAGCAGCTAGTTGTTCCAATTTTGCAGGGAACGAAGCTATCTGTTGAAGATTGTCCAAAATCTCCTGTTGAGATGGAGGACATGACCAAGGTGCCTTATGCAAGTGCAGTTGGCAGTTTAATGTATGCAATGGTCTGTACAAGGCCAGACATTGCCCAAGCAGTGGGAGTACGTAGTCGTTTTATGGAGAATCCAGGAAGGACACATTGGGATGCTATGAAAAGAGTGTTTAGATATCTGAAGGGCACTTCGAAATATGCTTTGTGTTACCATGGCAATTTGGTTGAATCACCAAAGACTCTCAGCATTAGTGGGTATGTGGATTCTGATTGGGCAAGGGACATTGACAGTAGAAGATCCACCAGTGGATATATTTTCATGGTGAATGGTGGTGCAGATAGTTGGATGAGCAAGCGGCAAGCTGTAGTCACTTTGTCCACTACAGAGGCAAAATACATGGCAGCTACACACACCTGTAAAGAATCAATTTGGTTAAAACGTTTGTGTTCTAACATTGGGTTTGATGCAGGACATATTACAATTTACTGTGACAATCAGAGTGCTATTTGTCTAGCGAAAAATCCTACTTTCCATGCTAGGACAAAACATATTGATGTGCAGTATCACTTTGTAAGAGATATGGTGGAGGATGGAAAGGTTTGTTTAGAAAAAGTGGATATACTCTGGAAAATGTTGCAGATGCATTGACAAAACCAGTAAGCACAGACAAGTACAAGTGGTGTGCAAGTTTGATGGGCCTTAGTGCCCATGAATCTCAGTAGTTTTTGGATGCTCTAGAGGTGTCAATAAGATCTTCATCAAGTGGGAGATTGTTGGAAAATGTGCCTCAAACTTACTGACATGAAACTCCTCAAAGAACAAAACTGGTGAGACTTCTGGACTGTCTTGCCGACAAGCAGCTTGGTTCTAAAGGTTTGAAATGATCATGTTGATATGACTAATGGTCAGTCTTGCCGACGGGATCCATCGGTATGACCTGAACGATCGACACAAGTTCTCTATCTCTCGGCGAAGGTAGGAGTTTGACCAACAGGGGATGGTCCGTGTGAGTCTTGTCGATAGTTCTTCATCGATGTGAAATATGACTTCGGCCCAACTTTAAGATCTTCGTTTGATAGTTAAAGTCTAGCCGATGGTTTACAATCGGGGTAAGTCTTCCTAATGAGATGAACAAAGAGATTTCCCATCGGTAAAAAATGAATGGTCGGAGGAGCTTTGGAGATTCCCTCTGAAGCCAGTTCTCAGCCTGATGGTGTTTGCTCAAAGAGACTTCACCAAGTCAAAGCGATAGAGTGATAGAAGACTATGTTGTGTGCGTTTGTCAAATGGGCAGTTTGGCATCGGTGAGACATGGTCTGGTGTCTCACCGAGACGTGATACAGTTGGAGAATTTTGACCGAACGACTGTTCTACGTGGTTTGTTTTTAACCAATGAGAGAAGCGGAATGTAAACCGTTTGCAGTTGGACTGTTGTGACCATTCACTTGTGGGAGATCAACAAACCGTTTTGTGAACTGTGAACAAAAATGGAACTCTCTGTAATGGTCGAGGGTTGAATGGTTCGAATAGTCAATGTTTTTGAACTGTATGTTGTATAAGCATTGGAATAGTAAGACATAACAAAGTGTGATCAAAATTTGTTTTGTACGAGGTTGATCACGGAAATGTTGTTGTTGTGAGATGGATTATCTGAAAGGAGAGTCTGTAACTTGTATGTAATTCAATTACTGTCATACAAGTGATTTTTCTTTGGTGTGGGGTTTTTCTCCCGTAAGGGTTTTCCCACGTAAATTTGGTGTTCAATTGTGTATGTGTTTATTTCTCTATTCTGTTATTCCTTTCATGTGCATCTTAATGAACTATAATTGCAAAATTTAAAGACATATTTGCATTCTTCTCTAAGTTTTGACATTAGGAGAGTTTGTTTCGCACCTTAAACTTTCCTTACACCTCTTCGCTAGGGAGGTATTCTAATATCTTTGTCATGGAGTCTCTCAACATGACGTCCATAATGGCTATATCCAATTGTGGAAAACACAGCTCAGTCTCGGAGATGTGATCTTGTACAAGGGCTTTCACCTCATATTTCTCAGGCTCAGAGAAATATACACTACAAGGGCTTTCACCTTATATTTCTCCATCTCAGAGAAATATACACTATAAGGGCTTTCACCTCATATTTCTCAGTCTCAGAGAAATTTACAAAAGGGCTTTCACCTCATATTTCTTCGTCTCAGAGAAATATACACTACAAGGGCTTTCACCTCATATTTCTCAGTCCCAGAGAAATATACAAAAGGGCTTTCACCTCATATTTCTCCGTCTCAGAGAAATATACACTACAAGGGCTTTCACCTCATATTTCTCCGTCTCAAAGAAATATACACTACAAGGGCTTTCACCTCATATTTCTCAATCTCAGAGAAATATACACTACAATAATCTTAATGATGTTGTGACTCCCTCTGGAGCTCCAAGTACCCGCATCAACCTCCTAACCTCCTCGTCCAAGATTGCCTGCATTGCTTACCTTAGAGGAACACACTTCCGGCACTACTCCTAGCAGCACCTTTAACTGACTTGCGAGAGTCTAGGACTTAGTCCTCAACCTCATCCCAGATCACCCTATTCTAAATAGGTTTGTGGTGCTACCAATGTCAAAACAAGATTGACTGCCTTGTGCAATTCTGTTCTTTGCAGCTGAAGAGGCCTTCCAAAGACTTAGCACCTAGCCTTGCAACACTACAGCTCACTTAGCTGATACCTTCACTTCTTCTCATTGAGTCACTCTAGTTCCTTGTGTCATAGGACTCCATTTTGCTGAACACAGAAGTCCCTCTTGATCCCTGCCTCAATACAGAGATTACAAAAATCCTCTGGAAGTGAACTCCCCTCCATTGACTGATCTCAAAACCTTAGTCCTCTTCCCAGACATGTCATTGTTTTACCCAACTCGCAAAGAACTAAAAACTATTTTGCTTTCACAACTCTCAATCGAATAGCCATTAGTATGACTTCTTCAATGATCTTTGATAGGAACCTCATTGTTTTCCACAATTCTTTCTAGGGCTGCCAATAGTTGACCATGCAAGAACCATAGACTACTGTTCCAAATCAGGAGGATAGGATTTATGTCGTACCGTTGTTTAGTGTCTTCATCCTTCTCCACCTTCTTTGCTGCTGCAGACTACCAATCTATCAATCTCCTTCTTCCATTTACGCAATGATGCCAATGTTTCTCTATCTTCTCCCATGATGTATGATCAAACCCTCCAGGCTGGCAATCTGATAACATTTGTAATGTCCCAAATGGACAAAAATATGACAATTTTGGATTTTCAGGGATTCCAAGATATTTTCTGATTTCTGCTGTAGAATTTTGTGCTTGACAAGTCTGTCGTAACCCTAGATCTGCTGTCACAAATCAGACTGGGAACAAAATATGAATTCACCACAAATATGCCTTTGAATCAATGCAAATTATCTCAAAAAATTTGCCCCACGTATGAAGACAATATTCAACATCTCCTTCATACAAAACCAATGATAACATGACACAAATATGAAGAATATAATCTGCTGTTGTAAATCAGGTCTGCTAAATATATGACTGGAAATATGAAGATAACAATGTCACATGAATGGCTAAATAGCCCAGAAGTCTAATACCCTTCAATATTTAAAAGAGTATCAAACCTTTAGGAAAATATATTCCATGTTGGCAGAGTAATTTCCAACTGGGACGAATCTCCTTCAGCATGGAGAGATCAACAAGAATAGCCACTACCAATCAGATATTATCGGCAGATATAAGTCCACAATTTCTCTCGTGACTATATGAATCAGCCCACAGATAACAATATGTGCAAGTTTGGCAATATATCAGTGGTCTCGTGGATAGTTTTAGACTCATATGTTCATGATGCAAAATCCCCACTAGCATTCAAGATGTAAATAGATACTCCAAGTAACCAATCAAGCAACTCCCAAAACTCCTAAATCATTCCCGTCACCACCATTTGGATGTTTCCGCCAACTATCATGATGGAATGTTATAGGCCCGGCTAACACAAAGAACAACTGCAATCATTACAAAGCCTGTCCAAAATGAAGAACACGGCATCTCCAGCATACACGCGAATATAGGAACGATATCAAATGTAATTGTGGCAGCTCCACTGTTGTCAATTTTCAAGGATAAATATTCCAACTCAAACAAATGCTTGGTTATTATACATTTCGTCTCTCTGATTCGATGCTTGAATAACCACTGATGACATTCTCCTCCGTCCAGTTCCAGCAGTAATACAAATATATGCAATTGATAGTCACGACCCCTCTAATATTTGATGAGCTCATAGCCCCAGTATTGAAGGTCATTCCTGCACCAATGGAGATGTATGTTCAAGGTATCAGCAAACTCCAACATTAGAAGATACAAATCGAATACAATGAAATATCTGGCCAACAGTGAACAACAATGTGCGACTCCTCAAAATAGCCAATACTCCCGCACTAATGGGACACTTAATAATTCTGACTTCAGGAAGAATGGAGAGATGCCCCTGATTTCCTGTTTCGTCTCTAATCGCCTTAGTAGTAGAATAACTACTGTCAACCATCCAACTATATATCTTAGACTTAACAATAGCTTAGATCTTGATTGCTCCTCAATCCCTAGAGCGATTCTGCAGGGGATTTTGTCTCTGTCAGAATCCCACGACATCAAAGTCCAAATAGAAGCACTCGACTCCTTCTCCTTCTCCTGTTGCCATCTTCTTTTTCCGAGTAACCTCCTTAAACAATGGAATTGACTTCCACACACTGCTTAGCCAAATCTGATCTGTTCTTCTTGAACCTAGCTCTGATACCATGTTAGTTTTCAGACAGAAATGAACAATAAGCAAAAGAAACAACATAGTAGACAACACAACAATTTATCCTGGGAAAACCCTTCACAAGGGAAAAAACCCAGAAGCAAATTGATTTCTTATAAATAAGATAATAGTGCAGAAATAGCACACTAAATCGGGCCCTAGAAAGGACGAATATCATACAATAGACCAGCACTTGAAGATAGTGCGAAATTCTTAGTCACCAAGAATATAAACTCTTCTTCTTAAATTCGAATCGACTCCTTGGGTGTGAATCTGCTCCTTATGTGATAAGCAACCAATTTGAGATGGAATGAATTGATTGAATAAAGTGGGGACTCCATCTCCAAAATATACAAGACATAGGCGAGCTCTCCTCTTGAGCCAACCTAGACAATATAATATTTGTTTTATAATAGAAAGGCCGCCTTGCCTTAAATAAATTATTCTTAGGAAATACCTCTCGCCGCTACAAAACACTAACAGGACACACTATATATGCCCCTAGTCCAATGCCCATCACTTGCCTTCCATTATCTTCTTAGAGTTCTCACATATTTCTAGTTGCAAGCCTCTCAAATGATTTAAATAGTTTACTTGATGGCAGTATTAACCAACACGTCCATTTATAACGGTTGGTTATCATTTATTTAATAAATACAACATTCCTCCCTTTGAAAATGGATTTTTAGAAATAATTCACATTAATCTCCCTTTTAAACCAAGGGTCTTTATAAATAACTCATTTTAATTTCCCTTTTAGCAAAGGGTCATAATAACCTTTATTTTAATTCCAAAGGGTCATTTACATGGGAAAATAACGAATAACATTCTTTTTTACTTTCAGGAAAAAGCCTCATAACATTCCTTCCTCTATAAATAGTTGCTGCCCTTAGTAGCACAAGGTGCATCTACATCACAACTTGAAAAACACTTAGTGAATAAATGAAGATATTGGCTATGAATATATTTATTCATTTCCCTTGTAGCGCTTTTAACAATATATTGACTCCATTTAACATTCTATTAATCTATTTCTCAATTTTCTAGACCTTTTCTCAATAATTCTTTTTGGTTCAAATTTAAATTCACTCCACAAAAATACTTTGCCAAACAACACCATGATCAGAACTATACATATATTTCTTCTAGAAACTTACATGAAACACATCACGAATCTGCAGTTAAGGAGCTAATGCAAGTTTATATGCTAAATCTCCTATCTTTTAACTTTTTCAATTTGATCATTCATATCCCCTCTTATCTTTCATGTAAGATGTTTTGTTCTTTTTACACCTTGTTAGTTTTATGATCAGAATTGACATAAGCAGAAAACTCAACACAGTTAACAATGAACACAGCAAGATTACCCTAGGAAAACCCTCCTTCTCGAGGGAGAAAAACCCAACAAAAATATATCTCATATATATATGAGATAGAAGTGCAGAATTCTGCATACAAGAGTTTGGCCTTACACAAGGCTGAATAAATACAATGAATAATAGCACCTATCCTTTGATGCAAAGATAAATATGTTTCTCCTTGAAGTCGATCTGCTGCTACAAGATGGTAATCTGCTGCTGAAGGGCGAACTGCTCTGTAGAAGTGTGTATTGAAGAGAGAGTGAATTGAATGAATAATGAGTTGATCACCACCTTACATATATACCAATCTAGGTGACTTTTCATCTAGGTCAGCTCCCTTAGAATAAAAATATAAAATAATAATTGCAATATGTAGGCCAACCTGCCTTTAATTAAGGAGAAAATATCTCCACAAGAGCTGCAAACAACACTCCCTCTTAGCTGGGAGATGTTACCAGAATATCTATGTCATGGAGTCTCTCAACACTTAGCGCCCACAATCAACTACACCCATTTGTGGCAGAGCTCAGGTTCATCCTGAGAGTCTCTCAACGCAGTATAGTCATAGGTCTCTCAACATAGCGTCTCATCTCGGTCTGAGAGATGAACAGGGCTCCATACCTCATATTTCTCAGATCTATGAAATACCTATAGAACTGAGACTTTCACCTCATGTACTACTGTCTCAGAGAAACATACACTACAAGGGCTTTCACCTCATATTTCCCCGTCTCAGAGAAACATACACTACAAGGGCTTTCACCTCATATTTCTCCGTCTCAAAGAAATATACACTATAACAGATCTTCATGATGATGTGACTCCCTCTAAAGCTCCAAGTACTTGCATCAACCTCCTAACCTCCTTGTCCAAGGTTGCCTCTATTGGTTTGTCAAACTCCCTCTGAATGTTATTACCTCCTCTTCGAAGAAACTGATCACAATTTGAATAGGTTCTTCCTCTTTGAGAGATGTCTCCAATGAAGTTATGTGCCACCAACTCAATCTCATGGCTGAAAGCTATGTCTCCATTCTTCAACCTACATGACTTCCTCACAGGATGCATCAAGCTCTTCCTCCCTTGAATGCAGTCTCTCATCATCCTTATGCTCCTTGGTCTGTCTTGAAAGCATTTTAGAGAGTTTAATAATAGTCCATAGAACTAAACTATCCCGAAGAGAAATACCAATGCTAGAAGCATACATGATTCCCTATTCCAATGTTATTGCTTGAATTAATAACTACATAAAAAATTCATGAACATTATTCAAGGGTAAGAAATACTTATCTCTTTATTGTCTAATCTTCCTCACAATCCACCAATTGTTCTTTCTTGATCTTTACACTTAAAGATTCAGATCTGCTGCAATGGAATGATCTGCTGCTGTAGAACGATTCAAAACTGTCTGCAACTTCAAAAAAATGTCTTCATGCAACAAATACGTGGACACAAGACCTCCAGATACGCCCAGATTTGTTCTTCACTATTGTACAGTAGATACAAGTGACTTTTATCCATTCCACAGATGGCACGGCTTTGTCCTTAGATTCAATTCAATCTCCAATATTTCACAGCTCTAGCTCCAACTCCACCTGAATTTGCTTGAACATATTCCACTTTCTATGTCACAACATTACCAAATGGTCCACGTCCTCTTTCTAAGTTCAAACGGTGGCCTCCAAAGAATGCACGGGCTCAATTGAACTTATAAAGTTCAAGCGGCAGCCTTCAATAAATAATCTTTCCACCGATGGTCTCTATATAGCAGGCATGTCAAGAGAATTCTGAACCAGATCGCCTGTCAAGGATCTTGTCCTTCATTCAAGCTATGATACTCGACTCCCTTGAATGCCGATACCCAACTTCTATTTCTTCATCAATATCAATTGTTGATGGTTACTCAAAGAAAGCATCGGTCACAAAGAATGAGACGTTTTTCTGCAGTTCTTCTTTAATTCAATCTTCGCAACTTCATATTTCTATGCTTCCATTCACTTAATCTCCCGAAGCAAAGAACCATGAAGTAGAACGCCCAATTTCACAGTAAAAGCAGCATCCAGCAATTTAGAAGCTCCCGACTCTTCTATCTATGTTCAATTGGCACCAATAAGTATGAATCAATAATTTAAGTGTCTCCTCAGCTTCGACTCAGCAATCCACGACTTACCCAATTCACCAATGATCTTCATGATAGTATATCAGACTGCTGCTATAGTTATATCGGACCTGATATAACCTTGTCCTTCCATGATTTATGTTGCCTAATCACTTTGTGTTGCAAGGATTACTTATTGTATCATTGGGCAATCATATTGATATGTAATTCTCATGTTTTCATGTATTGGACATCATAATGCAACGCTGATTTGGTAGTACCAAACAACTCGTTGCTTTCATGTTATTTGGATACTTACCCTACTGCATAAGTGGTTGCTCCCACTGAAAAATGGTTGAGCCTTTTGCTTATTGTACTTCACACTCCGGTTGAATAAGTGGTTGAGTTTCTCTATTTCTTTCTTGCCCGCTGAAAAGTGAAAGTGGCTGGCTTTGCTGCAAGTGCATTAATTTCCTTGTTACCCATTGAAAAGTAGAAGTGGTTGACTTGCCGTCAAGAGCAATTCTTGTTTACTTTCTGCACTTGATTATTACTACTCACCCCACTGAAGTAGTGGTAGCTTAGCCAAATTCTTAATTGTAAGCCAACCACCATATGCTCTCACCTTGCCCACACTAGGATTCGGGTGATTAGAAAGTGGAAGGTGTTCTTTCAGTTAGCATTATTACTTTTAGTATTTGCAAAGATCCCCTTACATTGTATGCTCTCACCTTGCCCACTCTGGGATCTCGGTGATCAGAAAGTGAAGGGTTGTAATTCAGTTGCTTATCTTTGCTTTCCTCTAATGCTAACGGGGGAAAATTTGTGGAAAAAACTGGGGTGGATATTACAATGGTATCAGAGGCAAAGTTCCTGCTAGCCTGTGGGAATTCTATAAAACTCAGAGATATGACAATGGATTTTAGCAGAGTTGAAGATCGAAATCAGAGGAAGTATGAACAAGAGGCTTCCCAACTTTTTTTAGAATATCAAAGCATGTCAGATGGGTTTAGAAACACGGTTTATTTTGACTCTTTCCTGGGTTGTGTTGTTATATTGCAACTTGGCAAAACGGGCTTGGTGAAGTACATTAGAAGACCAATGAAAGAAAAATCAAAAATTCCCATTGAAGAAGGATCAAAGAAAGAAGAGTGCTTGTTTGTGATTTGCAGCCAACAAGTAAGCATGAGGAAAGCAAAAATCAGTCAACATGCATTAATGATGAGACTCTAAGTCCTAAAGAAAATGAAGCTACAAGTGAAGAGCACATGACACTTCAAGATGACTGCGAGATTGAAGAAAAGTCACCTGTTGAAACTGCAAATGAAGAACACATGAAGTTTGAGGAAGATACCGCCATGGAAATCGTCAAACCTTCCATGATGGATCAGTTTCAAGGAGGTATGAATTTTTTTTTTTTATTCCTCTAGGGGAACCTAGCATTGCTTCAGCACCTCTACCTACTCTTGGCAAGGAATCAAATGGTGGCTTGGTTGACGTTGAGTTGGACTTTGTTCATACATATGATGACAACCCAGAAAGTCTCATTTCTGGTGAACAAAGAGGTTTGGTTAGGACTGATTTGATATTGCAAGATATGGAGGTGAATGACTATCATGATGCTAGTACCAGGGAGTTGAAGAGTGACTTATTCACAAGGACATTCAATCATAAGAAGTACAGTGATCACATTATCCTTGAGCCGAGCAATCAGCCCTTCAGCACATGGGATCCAAGTGTATTGGCATCTAAGCATAATAAGGATCCTACGTGGGATGAATTTCCCTTTGACCCAAATGATATTCAAAACTCATAACACAATGTGAGTCATGAGATTGTTGTTGAAGAAGTAGATGCCTTTTGTTGGCGTAACAACTAGCACCTCTGGAGTAAGAGTTGGTACGGACAGCTATTCACACTACGCAATGAGTGCTCTTCAAATTAGGAGGGGAAGCTCCCTCGTTGTGCTTGACAAAAATGCTTTGAAAAGG
>VDFB02215491.1:0-11572 GCA_007258455.2 Sequoia sempervirens
TTCAAGGGAACACCACCTTGAATCAACTGGAACTCACTTCCAGCCAAGAGAAAACTCTCATACACGAGGTTTTCCAAAATATCAATTCAACATAATGCCTCTCAAGCCATCGATGCCTTTTTAAATATTGCTCTAAACCAACCCTAGTCCAAATCGCTATAGGGGAGGATCTGATTTTATCTTATTAAAATATTTAATGCCTTCTTCACTAAGGCATCTAAACCGCCCTTATCCAAACCGCCATAGGGAGGATCTGATTTGGTCTTAAAATATTAAAATATTAGATGCTTTCATCATTAGGTCTCTAAATTGACTTAGGAGAGAGAATTGACCTTTTGAAGCAAATCAGATTTGATCTCATATGGGCCAACCAACTAAGGATTGATTTGATTCACTTAAGGAAGGTAATAATATTTTATTTGTTTTTAAAACTCCCCTCCTTTATTTCTTATAAGATTGCTTTGACTGTGGAACATAAAATAATAATAAAATATAATCAACATTATATTTTATTTTCCATTAAGGATAGTTCCCCTTTTAATCTGCAAAAGCAACTCATCAAAATATAAATCTCTTGGCCAAAATCACTCTCAGGATCAAATCAGCTACCTTGGCAAACGTCTCCAATGACCAAGGGTTTCAAATGATGCTCAAAATTGAAAATCATTACTTAGCTTAGAATTGGGGACATTATAGAAAGTGAACTTACTTTTTCAGGGATTTTGGTTTCTGAAAATGTGTAATGTCCCCATTTTTAGTACTACACTTCCCAGTGACTGTTGGCTTATTTCCAAATACCTGTAGGCGGGTCAGAGGCAAAATTAGGGTTTTCTGCTGTGTGGAGGTCTCTTTTGTGGATTCAAGGGTTTGCATGTCGGAGTTTTGTAGTTTGGTTTATGGATTCCTTCTGGATTTTCAAAGAGCTTCAGAGGTATGTGACATGCATTTCAGGAATGTGACATGCATTTCAATTAGGGATTTGCATACAGGATTGGTTTTTGGATTCTTTTTGGGTTTTCAGAGAGCTCTATAGTGGTATGACATGCATTTGGATTTGACAACCTTTTTCGGGCTTACTATTTTTAGAAAGTTGCGACGACTGCCCAGTTTGTGCTCAAAATGCATTTGGAGTCACTATTTTTAGCAGTATGCTATTTATAATAAGTGCTATTTTTAGCAGTTTAGTTTGGGGGTTTTCAAATGGGTTTCTATTTTTAGTAGTGGCCGGTCATGATGTTGCTACCTTTAATTGGTCACAATATTCTTCTATGGGTCTTCAATTCGCTTAGTTTAGGTGTTTGGCACATACTTACTATTTATAGCAGTGCTATTTATAATAAGTCATCTTTGGGGGAGTTGGTCCTAGGCCAGTGTACTCGCAGCAGTATTATTACTCAATTTATTTTCGAAGAGCCTAAGGTTGCAATATTGGTTATTTGTTTAATTCAACCACTTAAGTCATTTTATAAAGTTATAAAATTAAGTTGAGGGGTAAAAGTGGTCATTCGAAAAGTACCTTATGCCTAGTGAAACGACTTTAAGTTGTTTTTAAAAGATAAATTGATATTATATTTGCTTCTTGAGATGGATGCCTAAAGGAGAAAATAATACATTTTTAAATGTTAAATATTTCAAAAGAGATGGCCGTGGGTTTTAGAAGAAATTGGAGAAAATTTTCAAGTCCATCGCCCTAGCTCTTTATATTCTAAGTTTGGCTCTCATTTTCACATCTTGGCTTTGACAACATAACAAATGCTACTGGATTTCTTCTAGAGTGCTTGGGCTATGAACTAAGGATGAAAATCCTCTTCGCTTGGGCTGTTTTTAGTGGTGGAATATCCACCCTAGTCAGATTGTGAGTGTTTCCACAGTAGGGAACACACAGTGCTTATTGTAGTTCAGTTTTTAGGAAATTTGGTGATCGAGAAAGAAGGGTTTCCAGTTTCTTTGAGGAGATTTTGGTGTGGAATGTTTGCTTTCAGTTTGGTTTGATTTAACGAAGATTTTGGTGTGTTTATTTGCATTTTCTGGGCATTGCACTTTTATACCAGATTTCATGTTTATGCTCGCAGCTCTAAAATGGATTGAAGAATCAAAATGGGTATTGGTGCATTAGAAGAGTCATTCAAGCTGATCATTTCAAGTACTAGTTTGCAAATTTTAATGGAGATTTAAATTTTCTAGAGGAGGTTGAGTTTTCTAGAGGGGCACCATCTTGCTGCTGAAAACCCCAGATTGTGACCAGCATACGTTGGGGTTTTGATTGTGTCATGCCCCCTAAAATTATGATACTAGGATATAAAGTATCAAGAAATAGATTAATAAATAAAACACATATAAAGATGTTGGCAATTATTGAATATAAAATATAAGCCAATAAAATAATAAAGCAGTAATATATAATAGTCTTTATCATCATTGTTAATTTTACCATCAAAATAAACAAAGATATAAATACTAAAAATATAAATATGAAATATTTAATTATTATAATAATTATGAGAGTATATTATAGATAAATAAATACATTTATAATAAATCCAATTTGTAAATATATTATGTAAAACACAAGATGCTAACCTATACCCTAAACTACCTAATCATAAATAATAAATAAATAAATATATAAATGATGGTATATGTAATAAATCTAAGAATTGATTTATGATGGGAATTTGGTAAAGATAAACAATACTGAGGTTGGCATTAACATATGTCATTATTATTTTAATAGTCGTCTATTAAGAGTAACGCATAAGCCATGGATAATTGTAGAGAGGCGTGCCTTTCTGAAATGGTGCAATCCTTGGTTTGATCAAAGATATTAAATTAAGAAAGCTTCTAAGTAAATAGGGAGAGATCAGTAGGAAAAAAGACAAAAAATAGAAGACAATAGAAGAATCATCACGAGCGGCTAGAGGAGGAAACCATCGCTATGGACCATTGGTTGAAGGGAGCATCGATACATGTTGAGAAGAACAAGGAAGGAGTATATAACCGTAGGCGGAGGATGTTCTACGAAAGGATATCGATATGGAACAAGTCAATATTGCGGACGATGTGGCATGACGCATCCACTAAGTTGCATGATAGGTCGTGTTATTGGCGGTGAAGAAAGTTGTGAATCTAAATAATATCAATTGCATTCCATGATAAAGACGTGTTTCTAAATAGGCCATTATCTTCATTCCTTCTATGGAATGAGCATGCAATGACTTGCCTTCTTTCTGAGTCGCTTTGTGCATGGAGGACATGTTAATAGGAATGCCATCGCTATCTTTACTAAGTGTCGACTGATAGTGTGTGCCGAATTAGTTATCGTGGTTGTGGACGTGAGGGTTAACTATACCTTGTCTTCATTCATTCCTTGTTTGTTGATGGTGGTGGAGCCGTGTGTATATACGCACCATAAGTGATGGCGACAAGAGAGAATAGAAGAATACGCGTATGGAAGATTGAAATATTAGGAACCTCTGTATCTGGAAATAAGAACATTGAAGAGGAAGTCAAGAGAGATAGAGGGGGATTGGTAGAGGAAAGAAAGGAATAGAGTATCAAGCTTGGGCGGATGGAAAAAGGGGAACTCCCGCTTACATATCGGTCAAACAAGGAAATAAATTATATTACCGAACAATGATTACAATTTATGTCAGGGATCAGTTAAAGAGCAACTTAACAATAATAAATGGATGCTTAACAAATAAAGTAACAGTTGACACATACATATATAGATAAAAATAAATATATTAATACAATGTGTTTTCTATACATAGTTCTTACATTGATAAATATATCTGGTGATAATTGGTAATTATATGTGCTGATATATATATATATGTGTGTGTGTGTGTGCATGTGTGTCTATATGAAGACTCATAAAATAGGTGGGGAACGCATATAATATATACATATATATAATCTTATTTACAATCATGCAATAATGATGCTATAAACAATTATTGAGCCTTATAAAGTAATAATGACTCTATGATGATTAATGGTTTAATATAATCCCACCTATGGGATCTTGAAAGATGTTTACCCTAAAGTACTTATGAAATATGTTTATGAGAATCACTCATAGCAAAGTAAATAAATAATCCTTTGCCCCGAATGAAATATTCATATCATCTTTGATCTTGTTAGATATTTATTAATCTCTAATATTTCTATGTCCCTTTGAGGAATGCTTTGAATGCAAGTTTCGGGTTTAAGTGCTTCCACCAGAAAGGGGTCATTATAGATTGTTGAACTTTGGGCATTGAAATAAGAGGACTAAGGAGTTGGAGAACAGGGGTATTCAAAGACTAAATCTTGGTGTTGTGTCGGTCCTCATTCTGGAGCCTCATTGCTGCTGTAACAAGTCTTTTCCAGGTCTGATTTTACTTTTTAATATTCTGATGAAAACAGAAAATGGATGCTAAAGTTGTTTGTTTCAATTTCTATTGAAAGGCTTTAGTTTCTTGTGTTATCTGTTCATTGCAATCTGCTTTTTATGTTATATATGTTGATGTTACTTAGCAGCATCGGGCTGCTCCTTCCAGACTCGCGCACAGATTGAAGACAATTTAAATGTTAGCCTGAAACGACTATTTAAATTGTGAGATTATCCTTTAATGAAGTGGCACGATTCTTGGCCAACTTGAGATCTTTGAAGAGTCACATTCATTGGTTGTTATCCTTAATTATGAAATGGCACAAATTAATGAAGAGGTCCGATTTGCTAAATGAGGCCGACTATCTTCTTGGACGTGATTTTATGAAGGAGCGCACCTTTCTATGTGAGGCCGACTTGTGTTCTTGGACCGTTACGTCTCCCTTCATATTGTATATATAGATGATGCTTCTTGCCATTCTTTCATTCATTGTTCATGATTCATTATAAGTCGTCACATTCTCAGAGCGAATTCTATAGAGGAGCAAGTTGAAAAATTGTGTAAGGCTGAGTCTTATTGCTGTGTATCTACATCAGTTTGTAGGGTCTCTTGTTGGCCTTCATATCGGCCTTTGTAAAGGAGATTCTTGGATTTACATATCAATATATAAGTGATATATTGTTACTGGGTTTTTTTCTCCCTCAAGAGGAGGGTTCTCCCAGGGTATCTGCTGTGTTATTGTGTCTGATTTTTGAATTAATTTTCTGTGCACTTAATCTGATCATAAACTTAACATGGTATAAGAGCGGGTTTGAGGAGATCGTGATTAGATTTGTTTATACAACAATACTCTATTCTCTTTGCATTTTCTTGTCTATCTCTACCTTTGTCAAGATGGTGAACGGTTTGAAGATTGAGGATAGACTTGAGGGAGCTTCAAACTTCACATCATGGAGATTTAGGATCATGCTTACCTTGCGTGAAAATGACTTGGGTGAATTTGTGTAGTCTAGTGTTCTTGAACCCGAGGAGGAAGAAGAGAAGTTGCAATGGGTGAAGAAAGATATCAAGGCAATGAAAATATTGGTTGATTTCGTTAAGGATCATATCGTTCCTATTGTCTCTAAATTGAAGACGACAAGAGACATGTTTAAGAGATTAGAAGAAATGTACGAAATCAACAATACCAGCCGGCACTTGCATTGAAGCAACAACTACACCATGTGAAGATGGCAAAGGGAGAATCTGTGATTGCATATTTCATGAGGATTTCAGATTTGAGAGATCAGCTCTTGACAATTGGACATATGGTTGATGACAAAGACCTGACTATGCTTGCTCTCAATGGTCTCCCTTTGTCTTGGGAATCCTATTTTCAGGGAATCAGTGCAAGATCAAAATTGCCTAAGTTTGATCGTCTAAGGTTAGATTGCATTCAAGAAGAATCAAGGTTGGTGGCTAGAGGCGTTGGTCAAAGTTCAAAAAATGAAGACATTCATGTTCTCGTCTTCTATGCTTCAAAGAAGAAAGGAAAAGATGGACGGAAAGGGTTCTTCAAAAGGAATCGAGATAAGGGAAATGATGATGCACCTGCCTCCAAAAAGAAGAGAGACATGTCCAAGATTCAATGCTTTAGGTGTGATAAGTTTGGCCACTTTGCTATGCATTGTCCAACTAGACCTAAGCAACAAGCCACCATTGTAGATGTTGATGATGCCTCTCTGTAGAAGGATTCATGTGAATACTTGTTCTATTCAGCACTATCAAGCAATGTACCTACAGATACCAACACTTGGCTGATCGACAGTGGTGCTTCTCGACACATCATTGGATTTAAGGAGCACTTATCAAGTTTGGTGGAAAAAGACTTTTCCAAACAAGTTATTATTGGAGATGATGCTGGCTATCCATAAAAGGAGTTGGGACCTTTACTCTTCATTTGGATTCCGGCATTACACTTCAGTTGAGAGATGTTCTGTATGTCCCAGGAATCAAGCGCAATCTTATTTCTATTTCAGCTCTAGAAGATGAAGGATATCAAGTTGCCTTCTCCAAAGGCAAAGTTCTTGTGTGGATGGGGAATTCCAGTTTCAAGGATGCTCAAGTAATTGGTGTTAGACATGAAAGCCTCTATAGGCTATGTACGCGTCCCCTACAAGCATTAGTTCATGATTCTTCAAGCCTATGTGATCTGTGGCATTGAAGATTGGCGTACCTCCACTTCCGAGCCTTACCTATCATGGAGAAGATGGTCACGGGACTTCCCAAGTTCAATCAGGAGCATAAAGGAACTTGCAAAGGATGTGCTATGGGTAAGAATTCAAAAGCCCCTTTCCACAATAGAGAAAGTAGATCTAAGTGTATTTTAGACCTTATTCATTCTAATTTATGTGGACCTATATTTGTTCCTTCTTCGAGTGGTTTCTTGTATTATGTTCTTTTGATTGATGATCACTCTAGAAAGACTTGGATTTATTTTTTGAAAACTAAAGAGTCTGAGGAAGTGTTAGAAAGGTTCAAGG
Source organism: Sequoia sempervirens (assembly GCA_007258455.2). Taxonomy (NCBI): domain Eukaryota; kingdom Viridiplantae; phylum Streptophyta; class Pinopsida; order Cupressales; family Cupressaceae; genus Sequoia; species Sequoia sempervirens. Next base: position 6,899 of record VDFB02215491.1, read on the forward strand.
AGTTCAAAGCTCTTGTAGAGAATCTTTTCGATAAAAGAATCAAGATCCTTAGATCAAATAATGGTGGAGAATACGCCTCTAGCAGCTTTAGGGATTTTTGTATTAATGTTGGGATTAAGAGGGAGTTTTGTGTCCCCTATAATCCTCAATTGAATGGTGTTGCAGAGAGAAAGAACATAACGATTGTGGAAGCAGCAAAAGCCATGATCCATGACCAGGATCTACAAACCTTCTTATGGGCAGAAGCTTCTAGGACTACTGTATATGTTCAAAATAGAAGTCCTCACAAGGTCTTGGAGAATATGACTCTGGAAGAAGCCTTTACAGGGAAGAAGCCCAAGGTTAGTCATTTGAGGATCTTTGGATGTCTTGTCTATGTTCATGTTCCAAAAGAGAAGAGAACTAAGTTGGAGCCTTCTGGCAAGAAGGGAATATTTGTGGGCTATAGTGAGACATCAAAAGCCTACAAGATATATGTTCCAGGTGAGAAGTTGATTGAAATCAGTAGAGATGTCACATTCGAGGAAGATGTTGCATTTATAAGATCCAAGGGAACTCATGTGGAGATTGACTATGATGAGTCTCCTCAGGATATAGAAGTTGACCATACTCCTGAGATTCAGAGGGAGACTTCAGAACCGAAGGAAGATGTTGATCCAGTTGAGCCCTTGGAACCTACTGATGGGCCTACCGATATAGTGATTAGAAGAAAGAGATCTCTTTGGGCTAGGCAAACTATGCAAGAGCCTGAAAGATTCGCAACTCCTAGAGGTACATTCAGAGAAAGTAAAAGGCCACATAAGTTCTCCAGTTATGTTGCCTTGATGAGTCAGATTATTGAATCTGAGCCTTCTAGTGTGGAGGAAGCTTCCAGTTAACAAGTTTGGAAAGATGCTATGACAGAGGAGTACTAATCAATTCTCAAGAATGATGTTTGGGACATTGTTCCTAGATCCGAAGGCAAATCTGTGGTATCTTCAAAATGGCTCTTCAAGATTAAGCATGCAGCTGATGGGAGCATAGAGAAGTACAAGGCAAGATTTGTGGCTCATGGTTTTTCACAGAAAGAGGGAGTTGATTATGAAGAAACATTTGGTCTTGTTGCTCTCTACACTTCTGTCAAGACCATCATTGCCATTGCTGCATCTAGAGGATGGAAGATTTATCAAATGGATGTGAAGACAGCTTCTCTAATGGTGTGATAGAGGAAGAAGTTTACATCGAGCAACCTGATGGGTTCGAGGTACATGGGAAGGAGTCTCATGTTTGCAAGTTGAAGAAGGGCTTGTATGGTCTTAAGCGGGCTCCTCGTGCATGGTACGAAAGAATTGATCGGGTACCTGTCAAGTTTGGGCTTCTTGAAGAATGATGTTGACTCTAATCTATTATTTAAGGTAATTGATGGTGAAGCATTGATTTTGGTCTTATATGTTGATGATTTGATACTTACTGGAGAAGAGCACTTGATCATCAAATGTAAGAAAGAGTTGGCCTCTGAGTTTGAGATGAAAGATCTTGGACTTATCTACTTCCTTGGCTTAGAAGTCTGGCAGAAACTAGATGAGATGATTCTTAGTCAAGGGAAGTACACCATCGATGTACTCAAGAGGTTTGGTATGATGGATTGCAAATCCATGTCTACACCTATGGAGACCAACCTACATAAATTAAAGGAGGCTGCAACTAGTTCAGACTTGGTGGATCCTACAATGTACAGACAACTGATTGGGTCCTTGATGTATCTAGTTAACACCAGACCAGATATCTGTTATGCTGTGAGTGCACTTAGTTAGTTCATGTGTGAACCAAGATAGATACATCTTGTTGCAGCTAAACATATCCTGAGATACTTGCGTGGCACAGTTGGATATGGGTTGAGATATTCTTTAGATGTTGACTTGGAGCTGCATGGTTATACTGATTCTGATTGGGCAGGATGTGTTATAGATCAGAAGAGTACCTTTGGTTGTTGCTTTAGTTTGGGTTTTGCTATGATATCCTAGTGTAGCAGGAAGCAGTCTTCTGTGGCATTGAGTACAACAGAGGCAGAGTATATTGTAGCTTGTATGGCAGCTCGGGAAGCAATATGGCTTCGTAAGCTTCTTGCAGGATTGTTTGGACAATCAATGGAGCCTACTATCATTCATTGTGATAATCAGAGTTGTGTGAAGCTTTCTGTCAATCTTGTGTTTCATGACAAAACCAAGCATGTTGAGATTAAATACCACTATATTAGAGATATCGTATTGAGGAAGGCTATATAGTTGAAGTATATCAACACTGATGAGTAGACGATAGATATTTTCACCAAGCCTCTCTCCAGAATAAAGTTTGTGTACTTTCAAGATAAGCTTGGTATGGTGGAGAATCCAGCCTTAACTGAGAAAGAGACTCGATGTATTGTTGGCGTGGTTTTTGAACCGCGCAACACGAGTCAAAATCATGGCGGGCGCTCTATTCTCTCTTAGTCAAAGTATTCCGCGCTAGATTGCCCGGAGAAAGTTCGTCGTTCGCTCAAGGTTCCTTTAGTGCGAATAGGCTCAGTTTGGCTTGATGTGATATTGCTGGTATGTCAAGGGGACTTACGTAGTTGTTCAGACTTCTCACAGTTAGCAGTTGATATGTAATTTGAAGGGGATTCTTACGTGTATGATTTGGCAATGAGTATTCTTTTCTAAAACTAACAAGAAGTATGCTGAAAGTAAAAGGGAAAGGACCTAAGAAATTGGTACTCTATTCTAAATGCGAGGTATGTGGGGTTTCGTCTCAATAGACTTCAATCGGATTTCACCTAGCCTCCGTCGGACAGCTTCAGCAAAATTGGTGCAATCTTCAAAGGGGATAGCAAAAGATATTCAAGTTATAGTTTAACATACGTACACCATCAGAACAACGCATATAAGTATGTAAGCCATAATCGAAGTTAAACACAAGATGATGTCCAGTTGACCACGCAAGGCAGACTTATCATCAACAAGCCGCTAGTGGTATGGAATAAAATGAAGCTATCTCAATGAAATACCACACACCAAAGTAAGCTACTTGCATGAATTTAATCTACTTGGATACGAAAGGAAGAAGAAACCTTGCTAGCATTTCATGACAAGACGAATTTCACCATCAATGAAAAGATCTATTATCATAAAATGTATTACACAACAATCTCAAAAGTTTTCAAAAGGGAAAACTTTCTCTCTTCTCCAAATTATGCAAAAATGCTCTACACTACTACACTATCTAGCTCTAAGGCTAATGCTCTCTCAATGTCTACTCTGGTTCTGAATCCTAATGTCTTACAAATGAGGGGGACTCCCCCTTTTATAGCTAGCCAGGTCCCAAAGGACGGCTAGGGTTACAATCAATAGAGTGGCCAGAATCGTGCCACCTCAGCCCTAACCCTAAAAACTGCCAGAATAGGGAGTGGTACATTAAATGAATCAAAGATTCCCACTCACTCCCAAAATAGCAAATGTAATAAATGCTCAGTCTTCTAGAAGATCCTCGTCCAGTAGTGTGTTCCCATTAGCCTTCTCTCTGACTGCCAACTCAACAAATCTGCTAAGTACGGCCTCAACCTCCTCAACTGAAATAGATGGAACACAATCTAACTGAAACTCTAACCCTGTAACTGAGTGCTCGTGCCTCGTACAAGATTTTCTCCAAGCAGCCAATGAGTCTTGCGTGTTTTGGATCAAAGTGGAGAATGTAGCAGTGTTTTCAAAGTCATCTTGTACGAAGGTCTTAACATCTGCGAAGAAGGGAACCAGCAAACCCCTCAAATTATCAAAACTTATCTCTTCTGGACTCAGCCGCCTAGCGAAGATGGCCTCGAAGGTGTTCTGAACTCCCTCTATAATATTGGCCATAGCCTTGTGAATCCTGGCTGAATCACTTTTATCTTTGCGTAATGCATGTGATAGCGAAGAAGAGGCCTGCCAAAGGAGAAATCATATCGGTCATTGACGAATGACACCTCCATCAATCAGCAACTGCAATGGCACATACCTCAACACCTCAAGACGCTGGATCACCTTACTCTGATAGATAGAGGCATCGCCCCAAGCATGATCCACCGCATCCATCCGTGTCAAAATAGTAGAGGCCTGTTGAAAGGCAAAGGCAAGGTCCTCCATAAATTTCTCTGTCTCAGTACGAACTCCTGTGACCCATTTGTCTGCCTCCTGTGCCATCCTCCCCAATTCTACCAAGCCGCTGATCGACTCTCTAGGAATATCTGCTGGAGGCTCAATCACTGGTACAGCCTGCCCTCGAGAACGAGACAACTGCTGAACATATCCAACTAACGCCTTGTGTTCTCGTTTCAACTTCTTGTACTTTCCTTCTTTCTTGAATAATCTATCCTTGAGGGCAAGGAAGGAGTTATCACACTCCTCAACAATCTGTGCACCAGTAGGGCGTCCCAAGTCAAGAGTGGTGACCACATAGTTTTCTGGAGCTGCTTCATTCCGGTCACACTCGACTCGTGGGACAGCAACGTGAAGGGTACGAGAGCCATCCTCATCGGTGGAGATCTTCGAAAACTTTCTTGCCTTCTTCTTCGGTGGAGGAGCACTGATCCGGTTCAAGAACTCTTCCATCTCAACTGCTGGATCAATCTCCTCAAAGCTCAGACTTCGCCGCATTCATCTCTAAGCTATTCAGGCCTCGTATAGT
>VDFB02215493.1:0-15045 GCA_007258455.2 Sequoia sempervirens
GAGTAAATGGTTGGCCTCAGTTGAGACTACAGTATAGTGCCTATAGATCAGAAAATGGTGAACGTACTAAGTCCACTGGGATAGTCCAAACTCTTGCAAATGCCAAAGTTTAGTGCTCATTGAGATTCGTATTGCATATATTGATGAACTAATGTTAATGAGGGCATGCTGTCAACATAGTGATAATGCCACAATAAAGTTCACACAAATGAAGTGAGGATTACTATGTTACTAGCAACTTTCAAAGGGATAATGGAACACACGATGAATTAGGACGTGTATAGGGTTTTACTATAGCACATGAACTTGGTTGTTGAGGTGTGCAACAGTAATGGTGAAGACAAATTTGGTCAATAATGAGTGGGAGGAAATATTTCTTCTAACGGTGTATAGGATAAAATTTGGATGAAGGTGCTATAACATAGAAGGGATAAAGAGACAAGACCAATAGGGGATAATGGAACATATGGTGAAATAATAGAGGGTAAAATGGGATGGGATTCGAATGCGATAATGGAACATGGGATGGAATAGAATAGATTAATGGGATGGGATAGGATGGGATAACAAAATATAGCATGAACTATTAGAGGTTAATGGGATGGGATTAGGAGGGAATAAAGGAGCATAAGGTGAAGTAGGGAAAGATAGTGGGACGAGACCACGAGGGGATAATGGAACATAAGGTAAAATAAGAGAGGCTAATGGGATGGGTATAGAAGGGGTTAATGGAACATAGGATGGACTAGTATAGATTGATGGGATGTGCGAGGATGGGATAAAAAAATATAGCGTGGAAAATTAGAGGTTAATGGGATGCAATTAGTAGGGAATAATGCAACAAAGGGTCAATTAGGAGGTGTCTAGGGTTTGGCTATAGTACATGAAGTGCGAACATGACCTGTGTGTAGTAATAATAGAGAAGAGTTATCTAGGATGAAACATGGATAAAGATGGTATAACATAGAATGGATAAAGGAACATAGGGTATCATGGAACATCTAGGGTGAAATAATAATGGGTAGAATAAGATGGGAGTAGAAGGGAATAATGAAACATAGGATGGACTAGAAGATATTAGTGGGATGGGCTAGGAGGGGATCATGGAAAATAGGGTGAACTATTAAATGATAATGGGATGGGATTAGGAAGGAATAAAGGAAAAAAAGGTGAATTAGGAGAAGATAATGTGATATGATCAAGAGGGGATGATGGAACATAGAATGGACTAGTAGAGATTAATTGGATGAGCTAGGATGGAATAATAATAATTTTTTATGGTAAACTATACTAGAGGTTAATGGGAAGTAATTAGGAGGGAATATTAGACCATAAAGTGAATTAGGCGGTGTCTAAGGTTTGAATACAGGATATGAAGTGGGAACTTGAGGTGTGTAGTAATAATGTATTAGAGATTTGGTTAATAATGAGCATAAGGAAAGGTTTCTTGTAATGATATGTGTATATAAGATGAAATATGGAGGAAGGTGGTATAATATATAAGGTGTTAAAGATTGGGATTTGTGATATAAAATGGTTAAAATATGCATGATGAAAGGAATGGAAGAATGAGATAGAAGTTTAATGGTAAATATAATTAGGATCTCACAAGACCAACCAATGTTTGTGTTTCTCATTAATTTTTTAGATTTGTATACACAAAATTATGAAAACTAGCTAACATTGTTTTACAACACCATTAATGAATAAAGAGCTGCGAGTGTCGTTGTTTGAGGAAATGAATTGTGGTGTGGAAGTCCAAAGGTCCACTAGGAAACGGGCATCAGCATGTTATGAGACAAGCATTCAAATATAACATTCAAGCTGTTCAAATGCAATAATAATATCTTGCTAATACCGGTTGCATACCTATGGACTCAACATCGAGAATGAATAACACAGGTCTATAAAGGAATGGAGGCACATCTCATGACAGCATTTCAAAATTTCATCATATCAAATTCTACTAATTTAGTTATTCTTAAATTTGAAATATAATTTAATAAACAAAATTAAATGAACTTGCTGAATTTTACATGAGTATCAATGCCATATGTATTATTCAACAATTCATCTGTCATAGCCATCACATCTACAATTGATGCTTAGAGGTGTGTAAATTCGAGCACTGGTATGCAGCATAAACAGCAAGCACCACAATGGGGGCAGACTCGAGACCTATCGTCTCCTCCACATCGAGGCTCTACTAGAGGCCTCACATTGTATATTAGTGCAGGTGAGTGAGATAATAGACTCTAGTGTGTCCACCTCTACTGCTTGTCCTTAACAATGGAAGGAGCAGCGACATACTCCACCATGGGTTTGGGCAAGGGTCTCGGTGCCAAGCTATGGATGCGATCATGCAACAAGTCTGTCATGTGTGGAGCTCCCACATCTACATGAGAAAGTCTAAGATGTGAAAATAATTTCGCATCCTATTGAGGAAAAACTCACAATAGAGTTTCCTCAAAAAGTATTGTGGTACCTCATGGTTATTGCATGGAGGTTGGTCAAGTACCATCCACCACTTCTCCCAATTTTTTTTTTAATTAATTTATAGTGGCACCAATGGATGGGGAACCTCTTGCATGCATGAGACAAAGGTGCGTTGGGTCTCAGGTCTGTAAATAGGGCACACAAGTTGGCTTTGCTAATTTTTGTTTTTTCACATCTGCATATGACAAACCACTAGCATAAAATTGTCTCATCTCATGCCTCTTATTTGACCAAAAATTTATTTTCTCACTTATTTATCCTATATGAGATACAATTGACTTCAACGATTCAAAAATCCCTCTCCTATAAGGGTGGGTTTCAGAATGCTCGGTTAATCTTCCAATTAATTTTTCAATGTCTCTTTTATTGTTTTCAATTTGAGAACTATGATATTTTCTTATGTTCCTTGAGGATGCCTATGAATTGATGGAAGGGTTTTAGGTTGTTCTTGTATAGGAGGCTCTTCGTGAGGGGGTGATTGTGAATTCTCAATGTTTGGAGGTGGAGATTCATTCTCTGAGAATTAGAACAAAGTTTTATTAAAAAAACCTATTTTAATCTACATTCTAAATAAAATTTGAAATAAAAACAATTAAAATACATACCTCTTCGCAATCTTCAACCTCTTTAACATGTTGGCGGCATCCTCACGAGGAATTACAAAAAAGGGAAGAGATTTGGCGAGCGCGAGTTGCAGAGCTGAAAACCTCCAAGCCAAGCCGTGGGTGAACCAAAAAATGAAGATAGAAATGCGTTTTTTTGTTTTATTACATCTTTTCTATTTGGCGCACACCAAATATGATGCATGTCAAATGACTTAAAGTCATTTGGCGTGTGCCAAATTTGGCATACACCAAATGACCTATTTTGATGTTTTTTTTTTCATTTTTTTCCAATTTGGCATCAAAATTGTGTCACAGATTGGTGCACTTACCCTGCTTGTTATTTTAAATTTGTAGAACTCAAAGAGATCTATACACTCATCATTCTAGAATCAATAATAAACAATCTTGAATATTGTTTTTGGTCAAAACTAAACTCTATAGCCCAAAAAATAAGCTTTTCTATTTTATAGCATCAAAACTATACTTTTTATAGTCTTGTACTATTAGGAACAAGATAAATAATTTAAAATGATTAGAAAATTTTAAAAACAATGATTGATAAGATTCATGAAAGTACTTATAGGATAAATGGTAATAAACTATGGGATTTAAAAAAAAAACCTAAATGAAAGAGGAAGATGTCAATTGTTCATTGAAATGATGATTTTTTTAAAGTAAATAGACCCATAATAAAGATTCTTGACCTAAGAAAATCAATTATTAATAGTAAAAAATCTATTGTAAAAAATGTAACCAACACATATGAAAGAGTGGGTTCAACCTCATGCACTAATGATAGTTTAATTACATGGTGCATAATTACATCAACTATAGTAAGTAATCAAACAAAAAAATCTCTCTTGATAAGGAAAACAAGTCAAGCACTGAATATAAGTAGAACTATACTAATGAAAGCAATTGAGAGGTGTGAACGAGTTTAGGAACCAAATATCAATGAGCTTTGGACATTCTTTTGTAGACTCCTGCAAAAATACGAAGTCATAGTTGAAGCGTTAAAATTCATAATTGAAGAATTTTAGAAAAATGACACAAAAGTTTCACCTAATCAAAGAGATTTTGTAAAAAGGAGAATTGGTTGTCAAAATTATGAGCCATATCCAAAATATTTTATGGATATGACACAAAAAAAAATCTTCAAATTTATAGAGATGTATCCTCAAATAAACAATAGTTGAAGGTATTTTAAGATGGAAAAACCTTTTTATTTCAAAATAAATCACACATACATAACTTGTTGTAGAGTGCACATTGAATTTTCTAATTGTTATAATATCTTTTTGTATATGTGTGTAGATTTGTATACTAATGAGATTTTATAAGTGTATAATTGAAAAACTCCACATAGATTAAATAATTTTTTTATTTCTCCAACATTTTATGTGAAAGAGTGAATGGAAAAATGTTTAACAAGAATCATATTAACTAAAAAGGAGAATTACAATACTTGATGAATGATATGCATCATTCCTCCCCATAATATAATGGCTCTCTCAATCTAAGAGGGAGAGAATAAATCCCCATGGGATGCCATGAAATTTCCGAAGGGCCCCAAGTCACGTGCTTCAATTTCCTCCTTGTACAATTTCAAAGCTTGCGTAGCTACTTTTTTACCAACTGTACTAGAGTCAAAAATCCCGACAATGGATCTTGTGGTGAGAGAAACATGCATTGTATCAATGGAAATTTTGATGAGGTCTGCATAGTTGAGAGCTACTAGGTTATGCATGTAGATTACTCCCCATATAAGAGTCCCCATTATCTACACCACATTTTCAGTGAATTGAGAAAAATAGCACCATCATGGACGTGGACATCCACTCAACAGGAGCTACCAATGATATTGATAAATTTTGAACATACCTCCCCCTCCTTAGCCTTAAAGAGTCTTTGGACTTGTTCACCTATCACCTCTTCTTAACATTCACAATCCACCCAAACACTACATTCTTATTTTTTCCATTTCCAGCCCAGACATCAAGAGGTGGTTTAAATAGAGAGCCAAATCCTAGTGGGGGAGTGCAACAACAATGAAATCAACCACGTATTTTGGAAATCCATTGACCAACCCATGATTATATTCCGAGAAGATTCACAAAAACTCAGAGATTTCCGCCATTACTATTGAGAGTTATTTTACACTCAAACAATCTCCAATGTCCATACGGATTAGGTTCTTCCACAAAGAGATCAAAGATGAAAAGGGAACCATCTCAGTCGTTAAGATGAGGTCGAACACTAAGTGTTTCACGATGACATACTAATTTTTATTTAAAAATATTTCCCTGATCAGACTATACATGCCTATCCAGATCATCCCACACCATATGCACATTAGAGATCGTATGAGCGTACATAAATCTCAATAGAAGTGTTGATCAAATTCTATCAATTTCGTGTTTTGTTTTCATAAAAATGTGTACGTGTTTTGTTTCCATAAAACATGTATGCACTTTTTCTCATAAAAATGTATACATGTTTTTCTTTCATAAAAGAGTGTGTATTTTATATGAGAATTCATTCACAAGCATTCAAGTAACTAAACTGTACACAATTTTACACTCACCTTTCAGATCATTTTGTGAATCACCATTTTCCATCAATTCATCAAGCTTTGCATTATTCAACCATGGGTTAGGTTCAAGCTGAGCATTCCACATCAATTCCATCACAAAAAAATAAATGATCAAGTTAATCCATATTCCAATGAGATTCTACCAATTACTAATCAAAAGCTTAATTAAAGCATGAAACATAAAAGTAATTAAAATTGAATATGTAACTAGTAATGCAAATCTCATCCCATTGGGGGATTAGTGCTGGAATTGATGTGGAATGCTCAGCTTGAACGTAATCCATGGTTGAATGATGCAAAGATTGATAGAGGTTGATAATGGTGAAGTTGATTCTCAAAATGATCACAAAGGTGAGTGTAAATTTTGGTATAGTTTGGTTACTTAGTTAATTTCAATTGTATTTGATCTTGTTATTTTTCCATGTTCACATTTTGGCATGCTCAGTAGGACCCATGTACCTAACTAATTTGTTTTTGTTTGGGTTTGTTAGACATTGTAGGTTCCTGAAGCAGAGCAATGCATATGCAACTAATAGATCGACGCATTTGCAAATACCAATGCCTTTGCAAGTCATAGGCTGACACATATGCAAATAGCATCACTTTTGTCTAATATCTTTTCTTTTCTATTTGCAGGTATTAGGTCAACACCTTTACAAATTAGTGACACATCTGTCAAACTCAGATACCTCTGCATATTTACTAGACCGATGCCTCTATTTGACAGAGCAAAGCTTTTTTCTGATAGAGCAGTGCCTTTGCAAGACAAAGTGATGCCTTTGCAGGTATATTAATCGGCTTAAGTTTTTAGGGTTTCATTTGATTTCAAATTGCTTTTTCATCCAACCCTAACTATTTGCTACTGTCTATTCTTTTGTGTTTCTTGAGGCTAACATTTCCAAGGAACTTGGAAAATCATGAAGGATAGATCAAGTTGAAAATTGTTTATTAACACTTATTTGAAGGAATAATTTTAGCATTATTTCAATCTTATGCATTAGATAGACACATTTATCTTTGGTGCATTAAAATAAACCCTATAACTTACATCTTTATTTTGGGCTTAAAATTGGACAATCAACTTACACTTGTCATTTGGGTTTAAAAAAAATAAACAACTTGCATCTTTTGTATGGGGTTAAAATGAATCACACATTTATCTTTGGTGCATTCTTAAAAATAATGTTTTTTTGTCTATCATGCTTGGTGGTTCTAGTTGTGTATCCTCTCCCCGTGCATCTTGTGCGATCTTGGGTGATGAGAAACATCTTTAACATGCATTTCATGTTTCATGTGAGTCGAAGGAGTTGTTGCGTATCCTCTCCCCTAATGCCTAGTGCGATCTTAGGTGAAGAGAATTAGCAATGTGAATCGTTCCCCTTTTTTTAAGTAGAAGGCATGCCTTGCGATACATCCTTATGGAGAACCCAAGGGTTTGGCCTCAAGTGACATTTTTGGGTGTGCTATATAAATTGGACAAGAGCGAAAGTTGTAGTTCGATCCACACATGTAGCATATTAGAATTTTGCTATGGGACTACAATTTTTCGAACTTCGTGGAGATGTTTATGTAGCCGGTTGTGTTCATTGATGATCCACCCACTACGAGCCATATGTTTTTAGAATCCTTAAGACCTATTGAACATCTTCTCTTAGTGGTGCAATAGGTTAACATCATCCCGTAAAGTTACTTTCTATATATGGATCATTGTTGAAGAAACAAAATCCCTTGCAAGGAACTTTTCCTTCCAAGGTAAGAAGTGTTTCATGTATGTGAGCATATTCTAGTTGTCCATTCAAGGCCCACTTTTAGAAAAACCTGAAATACCACTAAATAGGTTGTACTTCATGGTGTGTTCTCATGTGAAGAACTTGTGACACTCTCTAGTGTGGCCTTGCAGAAGGACACACGAAAAGCATCTTATCACCTAATTGAGTTAGTCCACATGCTGTATACTGTGTTTTTCAAAAATAAAAACATCAAACAATTAGGTCAACTCACATTTTGAAGATCCCCTGACAGATTGACACATTTTCCTAAATAGTGCGATAGCTTTGCACAAACCAACACTTTCGTTTTTATTAAAATCTTGACGCTTTTGTTTGTACACATCGACACCTTTGCACATCATGGTGCATTTGTCAAAGAAAACAAAAAAATTGCAGAGTGACACCTTTGTTTGGACAGTCCAATGCTTTTGTCAAATATTGACGCCTTTGTAAATACCAACGCTTTTTGTATTGAACAGTCTGATCCCTTTGCAAGAAATAGAGTGTCGCCTTTGCCAAAATTGAAAAATAGCAAAATTTTACAAATTGTTTGATTCTATATTTTGGTTCACATGCACAAAATGATTTGAAACTAATGCAAAAACAATCTTGGCTCACTGATAGGACTCAAAACAACAGACAAACTTCACGTTCTTAAATACTAAACTAAATGTGATACTTCAAAATTTGATGATGGGGAGACTGTGCTATGGAAAATGTCAAAAGTTGATTAAATGATAATGTACAGGAATTTTTGAGCTTGCACATATGAAAATATTGGAATTTATAACTTTGATTATTTTTATTAAGGTTATCTATGTGGATGAACACTTGATCTTTGTTAGTGCGATCTCAAAATTGTGCTTGTACTATACGTATTGATAGAATGTAGAATATTAGAATTCACTCACCTTGATTTTTAATGTTTAAATATATGTGAGGATATGTTGTGTTTAAGAACTCCTTTAAGAAATCTATTGAATTGTGAGGGTCAAATTCTCCCCAATCAAAACCCCAATGATCTAGCTAGCTTTATGTGTTTGAGTTCAAGATCTAATGCAGTAAGCAATCATGTAAAGATTATGATTTGAAATTTTAGTTTTAAATAGATCTAATCTAAAGTGAAGAATAAAAATCTAGATATTAGAAATAAATATAGAAATCAATAACAAAAAAATCAAAATATGATAATATTATGGACAAATTTACACAAGGTATACCACTTATAAATTAATTATTATATTTAAAACACTCTCATTAAAAAATATCAAAATATTTTAAGAAAACATGAGTAATTAAAGACATTAGGCTTTTGTAGTCCATATTGAATTATTGTGCTGTTTTTGGATTTAACTGCATGTGATTTGTTTGCATCAACATTTCGAATCACACTCAATGATCCATCATCAAGATGTGGATGTAAAATGAAAATGCTTTGATACAAACTTAAATTCAAAAACAACACAATAAAAAATAGATATAGAATTTTCAACATTTCAATAAAATAATCTCACAATTATTACAATTGAAAAATTCAAACATTTGAAAGTTTCTAATTGAAATTTCTATTGAAAACGGAAATAATTAAAAATCAGAAAAATATACTCCTTTTATGTTTACGGAGATTCGAACCTCGAATGCTGCAAGCGTGAAAATATTAAATCTCTAGGTAGTATCCTCTCTCGTCTACAACTCTTTCGACAAGCAATGATTTTTTATTTTAAAGAAAATTGTACAAATTAGACATCGTGTTAGGTGAAGACTAGCTGAGAGATACAACGCGGAGATCAAGCGTAAAGTCCGCGTGAGGCCTTTCATTTTCATACGCGGCAACAATTACCTATAAATTGTTCTGTTTGACTGAACCGAGTAGTTCCAATTTGGAGGGACCATATAATATGATTGAAACTTCATTTTGAAGCATCCACTTACTCTCTACTTTTTCGCTCTCTATATACACAGTTTCCATTTCTCAATTGATTACATATCGCACATCAAGTAAACATTCACTGCTAATAGATTTCAAGTCATGGGAGTTGGAGCGGCAGAGAAGCCCCTCGCTAAGAGACGTTTCTGGAAAATGGCGAACGTTATAATTTTTCTTATTAGAAAGTGTATGCTGAAGCGCAGGTATTTGCACGAAGAGTTTACGAAGATGGGAAAGCTGTTGGCAAATAACTGGCGCAATCTGATGCTTGGGAGCGGATCGAATGGGCCATTTGGGCTCAGAGAATACGAATTCTCATGCTCCAATAGCCCTGCATTCACAAACAATCTCACAAGACCAAGGCAACCTAGCTGTTTTTCCTACACGACTTACACTTGTTTTGAGGACGAGGAGGAGTACAATATGAGAGCAGATATTCTGAAACCTTGCAATTTTCCTGCAGTTGAAGAGGGTGACACAAAGACATATGATTTGGGCGATGGAGAAGAGGTGGGTACACCCCTGTCTCGCTCAATTGACGTTAGAGTGGACAGAGAAGCGGAGGATTTCATTACAAGGTTTCGCAGCCAAATTAAATTTGAACGCCAGATCTCTTTGTTGGAGTACGAGGAGATGCTTGCTAGAGGTGCCTGATGCGGAACTGTCCCATTCAATTCATTTTTGGCAATAGTCGTGATGTACATTTGCTTGGCTGTAGGAGTAATCATTTTTGGGGCTTATTATTTCATTGCCACCGGATTTTGACGAGAGAGTTTCTCATTGGTTGGATGTAATGCAAATAATTTCAACCCATTTGACAATGCATTGTTAATGGGTAATGTATCATTCATTTTCTATTCACAAATATCAATCATATCATTAATGTGTATAATTATGTTCTTATATCATACTTGAGTAAAATGATTTTTGAGTTTTTTAATAAATATTATTAAAATAATAATAAATTATAAATAAGTTTATTGGTGTTAAGAAAATATGACTTGAATCAATTTTAAAAAATAAAAGGTTAGATGGATTGAAAATATATAATCAATAAGAAAAGAGAAATCCTTCAAATTTCATAAATAGGACATAAACATGTGTTCCTTTATAAATTTTACATGCTATGAGTATTAAAGGTTATGTTTGCCTTTATCTTGAAGAATGTGGACCAGCAAAAGAGTCACTTGGAACAAATAGCAACGATAATATTAATCATAAGAAAATTAAGAGAAAAAACACCAACAAGAATCAAGAATCGAGGGAGGCATTGTAGTTAGCATTCATGGGAACACTAAAATCTTTACTCAAGTCCTAGGAGGGCAATCTTGACTATCTCTAGTTTCAAGCTTGATGTCATCCTAGTTAGAAGTTGATTTAGTTAAGAAATCAACAACTTGATTGTCTTTCCCTGTAATATGGTTTCATTTAACAACTTTGAAACCATGAATGTAGATGTTGGTGCTTTTCTTGAATTCATTAAATTACAACCATTAGAAGTGAATGGAAGACTTCATTTTGAAGTGATCAATCCAGATTATAAAGTTAAATTCTAGAAAAATATTAATAAAA
Organism: Sequoia sempervirens; assembly: GCA_007258455.2. NCBI lineage: Eukaryota > Viridiplantae > Streptophyta > Pinopsida > Cupressales > Cupressaceae > Sequoia > Sequoia sempervirens. The sequence continues at coordinate 10,963 of VDFB02215493.1, forward strand.
TGTTTTAACTTTATTTCTGAAGTTGTTTTATGAATGACTATAGCCTTAAAAAAAATATTAGAATCAACACCAAGACTAACAACAAACCATAACCTAATCCTACCATTATGGTTTAAAAAAAAGACTCTCATGTTAACATTTCTAGGAATTTTTTGAAGCATATGAAATTCACCCTTTGACATGCAATAATCATTGATCAAAACTAAGATCCAAGAGACCACATTCCTTTACTAGTTACAAACATAAAATGAGATCAAGCGGTGTGAGGGTCATCCATCTCAAAAGACATGAATGGTTTGTGTAACCTAGCACTAAAAAATCATAAAATATCCATCAAGAGCCTTTGCAATCATTAGAACATCCAAACTATAACAATAGAAAATAACTCAACCAACTCATGATGTCATCCTTATGAATAAGAGCTTCGAGAGAACACCAATTATGACTTGGAATTCCCATAGCCAATGATGCAACATAGGTTGACATTCTTAATTAAGACTAATAGGAGGGATGTGAATAATTTGATCAAAAGATATCCAAAAAATGACACAATCATAAGAGATCAAAAATTATAATAGCTCATGAGAGTGTAGGGGCATGATATGTAGCAATTCACATATATAATCATTATACACCAAGCTCTTGGGACCACCAAAAATATCTACTTGAAAAGAATTATTTGATTGGTGTTATCCCAATATACATGAGCTAATAGAAAATAGGGGCCCACCACATTTTATGTGGACGATATCAACCAATAAAACATTATAGACCTAAAATATTTCTTTGAACTCAAATAGGCTCATGCAGATCCAATATTAGATTATCTTATGCTCACATTTGATGCCTATTGTAACCCAACACTATCAATGAACTTTGACACATCTTGGGGCTACACCATCTATTTTGGGATCAACCAACCTTAAAAAAAGGTTTATAGTTATGGAGCACAAATAAAAGGGGATCCAAAACCTAATAAGATTTGAAATAAGATGATATAATTAAATAAAATTAGATCTAAAAATTCTAATTGAAGAAGGAAAAACCTTAATGTTGCCTAGTTACAATATGTAAGATTAGACAAGATAACGAAATGTAAAGAAAATACAAAATGATATATTTATCTAGGCCAATTAAATAAGTGCAATCACCTATCAATAATTAATCTAGATAAAATAAGTTGGGATTGAAAATAATAAATATTAAATTAAATTAAATTGTGATGCTTCAAAATTTGATGATGGGGAGATGCACTATGAAAAATGTCAAAAATTGTTTTGGTAAGGTACTAGAATTTTTGGGCTTGCGCACATGTTCAAATATTAGGATTTATAAATTTGATTATTTTTACTTAGGTTACCTATGTGGATGAACACTTGATCTTTGCTTCTACGGCCTCAAACTTGTGCGTGGACTATAATTGTAATGTGTACATGTATATATTAATAGAATGAATAATATTAGAATTCACTCACCTTAATTTTTGATTTTTAAATAAATGTGAGGATACGTTGTGTTTAGGAATTCTTTTAATAAATCTATTGAATTGTGAGGGTCAAATTCTCCTCAATCAAAACCCCAATGATCCGGCTTTATGTATTTGAGTTGATCAAAAGCAATAAGCAGTCTTGCAATGACCATAAGATGATGTCTTAGTAGACAAATTTAGAATAAATTCTTCTTTTGAGATCTTTGATCTAGTTATTCTTCTAATATTCAAACATTATTTCAAATGAGCGAATGAGTGCCTTTAAATACAACTAAACACAATAAATGACAAAAAAATATGCTAAATCAACTCACAATGACTAATAAAGTACTTGACAAGGTAATGATTTGAAATTTTAGTTTTACATAGATCTAATCTAAAGTGAAGAAGAATAAATCTAGATATTAAAAATAAATCTAAAAATCAATAACAAAAAATCAAAATATGACAATATTATGAACAAATTTACACAAGCTATACCACTTATAAATTAATTATTATATTTAAAATACTCTCATTAAAAAATACCGAAACATTTTAAAAAAGCATGAATAATTAAAGACATAGGACTTTCATAGTCCACATTGAATTACCCTGTTGTTTCTAGATTTAATTACGTGAGATTTGTTGAATCAATATTTCGGATCATACCATGCATTTAAATCCAAAAACAACACATGTTGTTTCAATAAAATAATCTCATATTTATGAGAATTGACATTCAAACATTGAAAGTTTCTAATTGAAATTTCTATTGAAAACGGAAACAATTAAAAATCGAAAAATATACTCCAGTAAGTTCACGGAGACTCCAACCTCGAATGCTACAAGCCTACAAGCGTGAAAATATTAAATCTCTAGGTAGTACCCTCTCTCGTCTACAACTCCTGCGACAAGCAATGACTCTTATTTTAAAGAAAATTGTACAAATCAGACATAGTGTTAGCTGAAGACTAGCTCAGAGACAACGCGGAGATTAAGCGTAGAGTCCGCGTGAAAAAGCATTTCATTTTCATACGCGACAACAACTAATTAAACAATTACACTTTTTTATTATTACGTTTGGGAATTCGTACTGGGTCTGTTTGACTGAACAAGTAGTTCCAGTTTGGAGGGACTATATGGTATGGTTGAAACTTCATTTTGAAGCATCCACTTACTCTCTACTTTTTCGCTCTCTCTATATACACAGTTTCCATTTCTCAATTGATTACATATCGCACATCAAATAAACATTCACTGCTAATAGATTTCAAGTCATGGGAGTTGGAGCGGCAGAGAAGCCCCTGGTTAAGAGACGTTTCTGGAAAATGGCGAACGTTATAATTTTTCTTATTAGAAAATGTATGCTGAAGAGCAGGTCTTTGCACGAAGAGTTTACGAAGATGAGAAAGCTGTTGGCAAATAACTGGCGCAATATGATGCTTGGGAGCGGATCGAATGGGCCATTTGGGATTAGAGAATACGAATTCTCATGCTCCAATAGCCCTGCACCTGCATTCGCAAACAAGCTCACAAGACCAAGGCAACCTAGCTGTTTTAACTACAAGCCTTACACTTGTTTTGAGGACGAGGAAGAGTACAATATGACAGTAGATATTCTGAAACCTTGCAATTTTCCTGCAGTCGAAGAGGGCGCCATACAGACATACGATTTGGGCGATGGAGAAGAGGTGGGTACACCCCTGTCTCGCCCAATTGACGTTAGAGTGGACAGAGAAGCGGGGGATTTCATTGCAAGGTTTCACAGCCAAATTAAATTTGAACGCCAGATCTCTTTGTTAGAATACGAGGAGATGCTTGCTCGAGGTGCCTGATGCGGATCTGTCCCTTTCAATTCATTTTTTGGCAATAGTCGTGATGTACAGTAGCTTAACTGTAGCAGTAAACATTTTCGAAGGTTGTGGGGGATTATCATTTCATTGCCACCGGATTTTGACGAGAGAGTTTCTCATTGATTGGATGTAATGCAAATAATTGCAACCCATTTGATGGATAAGTAACATTCATTTTCTATTCGTAAATATCAATCATATCATTGATGTGTGCACTTACGTCCTTATCACATTTAGTTTATTATGATTATATTGTAAAAGTGATTTTGAGTTTTTTTTAATAAATATTATCAAAATAATATTAAATTATAAAATAAGTTTTTGGGTGTTAAAAAAATATGACAAATTTTTTTTTTTAAAAAAATAGATGAATTGAAAATATATAATCAATAAGAGAAGATAAATCCTTCAAACTTCATAGATGGGGCATAAACATGTGTTTCTTTATATATTTTACATGCTTTGAGAATTAGACGTTATGTTTGCCTTTATCTTGAAGAATGTGGGCAGACAAAAAAGACACTTGGAACAAATAGCAACGATACTATTAGTCATAGGAAAATTGAGAAGAACACCAAAAAGAGTCAAGAATCAAGGGATACATTGGAGTTAATATTCATAGGAACACTAAAATCTTTGCTCAAGTCTAGGAGGCCAATCTTGACTATCTATAGTTTCAACCTTCATCCTAGTTAGAAGTTGATTTAGTTGAGAAATCAAAAACTTGATTGTCTTCCCTTCTAATATGGTTTCATTTAA
>VDFB02215500.1:0-27666 GCA_007258455.2 Sequoia sempervirens
AGTCCCGCTTTAATGGTTTTCTGACCCTTTGGCAGGTGTCATAGCCTAACACCCACTCTCTGGCATCAGTATGCATCGTCGACCAACATAGGCCTACCAAAAGAATTTTCCTTGCTGTAGCATCTGGCCCCATATGACCGCCGGCCAGACCCTCGTGTGCCTCCTTCAGTACGCCTGGTATTTCTTCTTCTATGACACATCTCCGGAGGATCTGATCGGGCCCCATCTTGTAGAGTAAGCCATTGATCAACTGGAACGTCTTACTTTTCAAGACAAGCTTTCTCCTTTCCGCTGGTGGCATTTCTTTTGGGAATGTGGATGTGGACAAATATTCCCCAATCTTTTCATACTATGAGGGCAACACTGCGATCTGAAATAAATGTGCATCTAGAAAATCTTCATTCACCCCTCCCTTGGCAAGTTTGCCCGACCAGATTCTGGACAACTGATCAGCAATCACATGGCTCTTACCCGGTCGTACGATAATGGTACATGTAAACTCTTCGAGCAATAATAGCCACCTGCTTACTCCTCCTTGAATGATTGGCTTCTTCACTAAATACATTAAGGCTTGATGATCCACATAAAAGGTGAACGGCGTGGCTAGGAGATAGTGCCTCAACTTTTGTACGGAGTAAACCATTCCTAGTGCTTCACGCTCAATCGTACTGTAATTCCTTTCAGCTCTTGAAAGTAGCCGACTGGCAAAGAATACCGGATGGTCCAACCCGTGTGCTCCCACTTGTGCTAGTGTTGTTCCAATGGCAAAATTAGAGGCATCCACGTGTACATGAAACTCCTTATCCCAGTTTGGGTATGTCAGTATAGGTGAGCTGATCAATCGGTCCTTCAGTTTGTCGAATGCCTTCTCCTGTTCTTCGGCCCATATGAAGGGTTGTCCCTTCCTCGTCAGTAGGTCAAGAGGATATGACACGTGCACAAATTTTTTGATGAATCTCCGATAGTATCCCACATGCCCAAGGAAGGACTTCACACCGATGACGTTCTCTGGGGCCTCCATCTGTACGATTACTCTCACCTTGTCAGGATCGGTTTTCAATCCAGCCTTAAACACAATGTGTTAGCAGTTTTCCTTGTGGCACCATAAATCTGCATTACCTGGCATTTAATGCAAGGCGGGCTGCTCTACATCTTTCCATGCACTCACCTAAAGCTTTCAGACGCTTTTCTTTATCACTATAAATTGCCAATCATCGAGGAAAGCTTTAAAATTACCTACAGACATTCTGTCAAAAATGTGGAGTATTATCCTTTGGAACGTGGCTGGCACGTTGCACAACCCGAATGGCATTCAGTTGTACGCGTACACCCCGTCCTCAACCACGAACATAGTCTTCAACTTATCTTCCTCTGCAATACGGATTTGGTTGTACCTCGAAAAGCCATCCAGGAACGAGTACATTTCATGTCTGGCAACTTCTTCGAGGATTGTGTCGGTGAAGGGGATAGGAAATGGGTCTTTGATGGTCACCGCATTCAAACTCCGAAAGTCAACACATATTCTAATCTGCTATGTTTCTTTCTTCAAGGATATGACAATCGGTGATACCCACTCGCTGACCTCCACTTTAAAAATGATGCCCGCTTCCAACATCTTCTCAATCTCCTCTTGCACATTACCAGCATAGTTTTTATTCATTTTGTAAGGTCTCTTCCATACGGGCTGGGCTCCCAGTACGAGAGGGATCTTGTGTACCCATCACTCCAGTGGTACGCCTTTTAGATCTTTATACGTCTAGGCAAAGGCATCTTTATACTCCATGAAGATTTTGAATGTTGTCGCCTTCAGTACGGGGTCCCAATCATCACCCACAAGAATCTCCTTAGGTTTTTCTGGTTCCCCAAGGTTTACCTTCTTCAGCGTTGGCTCCTCGTACTTGATGATTTTATCCCGTTCAAACTTGTATGCTAGCGTCTCATCCAATTCTGCCGTACCTTCCTTATACTCACCGTACTCTGGAGGAAATGTTTCACTCGTCGAGCCTTTGTCTTCTTCTGCTTCCCCCTCCCTGACTTGTAGCATGTTGCAATCAGGGTGGAAGACATCCTAATCTTCCATCTGCTAGTGAAATAATTCGTTCAACGAATTGGTCTCGTCCTCCGAGCAACTCCCAATCTCCAATACACCTTCCTCATTCGGCTCCATTAGCTTTCTTTTTTCATCAACATCTGATTCTCCTCCCAATTCGGATCCTGAAGATGCCAGATATTCACTGACCGCCTGGTTCTTTAGATCAATAGTATAATTCCTCCCCTGACTCTCGATTGAGAGCATATTCTTCTTCCAGTTGTGGTTTGCCTTGGCAACAATCAACCATCCTCGTCCCAATAGTGCATCATACACCTTTTTCTCCAATGGGATGAAGACGAAATTTAGCAAAAACAGCTACGTGTCGATCAAGACTTTTTGTGCCATTAGTGTACCAAGGGGTTTGATGCCATACTGATCTGCTCCTACGAGGTGGAATGTCGGGGGCCAGAGAGTCGGCTTACCCACACTTCCATGTTTCCTCTGGCAGCACGTTTACTCCCAAGCCTCCGTCGACGATGGTGTTGGATAATTTCATTCCCAAAATTTCCATCTCGACGACGACTGGTTTCCTCCTAATACTTACTATGAGTAGCATTGGATCCGTGGTCTCGGCTATTGATTCTGTCATTCTTTCTGGAGGACCCTTCTAAAGATTATCTTCAATAACATTTGTAAGCGCTACTCTCAGATGAGGCATCATTTACAGAAGGTCAGTTTCCTTGATTGGTACGGTTGTGTGAAGCACCTGCCGTACTATGTTCTTCTCTGACTCCAACTGTAGCAACATACTGGTAGCTTTAGAATTTCTCCGTTCATTCATCATTGCCTCTTCTACTTTTGTCATGGCTTCTCGGAGTCTTTCTTTCTCCATATGAGGGTCTGGATAATTGGCCTTCTTCGACTGCACCCTTGTGATTGCCAAGACTTCTTCATCGGCTATCTCTAGCATATTGATACCTTTCTGCTTTGGACAGTCGGTGTCTTCATGATCACCCGGTCCACACAATTTGCATAGCTTTCCCCCGGTGCCTTGGCCGCTCTGACAATCCCTCGAAAAGTGACCCCACTCATTACACTTTCGGCATTGGATCATGGGTCAACCTCTGCTATCGTATTGAATTTTGCTTCTGGGCATATTATTTCTCCGATTGTTACGGTAGCCTCCAGGGGATGCATTGTTGTTCTGCGGTTTTGGTGGTGTGGTCGGAGGGGTTGCCTGTTCTCCTTGTGTGAAGAACACTTGCGAACTTCTTGTTTTTAAGTTGTACGGGCACTCCTTGACGGAGTGTCCCATAACTTGGCAGATGTCACAGAATAATTTTTTCGGGCAGTTCACCTTTGTATGACCTTCCATCTTGCATTCGGTACACCATAATTCATTCGCCTCCTTGGGACCTTCTTTGTCGGCTTTCAGTTCTTTCGTCATCCACATCATGTCCCAATGAAGAGCTTGTATAGTTGTTGATTTGTCTTCACTTTCTTGTGCACTCTCTTCGTCATCTTTCTTCTTCCCCTTCGAGGATGTCTTGTTCTCACTTTCAATGTCCATCGCCCGATTATATGCTTCAATGTACGAGGATGGCGGTACCACTTTCATTTTTGGCCGAAGCGAGGGAATCAACCCTTCGATAAACCATCTCTTCTTTAGGCCATCTATCGGTTGTGCCTCAAGCTTTCCTATCAAGTCTTTTAATCTCCGTGACAATCTCGCTATCGTCCCATAGGAGTTTGAACTCCTCCTAGAAAGCTTGCTTCAATACCCTCCATGTAGATCTCTGTGCTTGGTCCAATTCAGAGTACCAATCAATGGCACCGTCTCTGAGTGTCGTTGGAAATGCTTTCAACGACTAGTCGGGATCATCCTGTCTGCTGGCTATCCAGATAGTCTCGCATGTCTTATAGTGTCGTACGGGATCTTCAGACCCATTCCCCATAAACTTCAGCAGCTTTTGCCGCTCCGAATTAGCCATCTTTTCCCACTGTCCTCCTTGTGTGTTGGACCCGATTAGACTAGTTTCCTCACTATGTTTCGGTGCGTCACTTGCACTCTTCGCCACGTACGAGTCACTCCCACGTCTTCCATCAACATCCTCGACACCGTGAGTCTCCTATGGTTCCCTCCAGTCCTCTCTCTGCCTTGGGGTACTGAGCCCAGATCTTCCACTCATCAATTGTTCATCGTCGTCCGAGAGGGACAACTCCCAAAAACGTCTGATGCTACTACTCAATTCATCTTCGTTCTCATAGGGATCATATCTTCCTACGTACAGAGTGCCGAAGGGTTTTCCATCCCTTCCTTCTATCAAACTTTGGTGCGCTCGTCCAATGGATGTGTCTATTCTTGTCAGATTTTCAGATGTTCTTTTAATACTCTAATTTATTTCAATTAAATCCTCATCCAAATCCTTACCGGCTTGCTTCAGTCTTCGTCGCCGGTTTTCTTGTTCTTGTAGCCTGAGTGATCACCGAACCTTTTCTTCTTGAGTCTCATGCCCATCAGGTACTCGATTCTTGTCTTTGTTCGGCCATACGGGCATTTAAAATTTGTTCAGGCAATCATTGTTGACTGCCGGATGTACGTCTCCGGCTAGTGTCTCGTTCCTCTTCTTGTTTTCTTCTCTCTTCGTAGCGTTGTAGTATTTGTTGCCTTCGGCATTCCCGATCCTCCTCTTCTCGCAAGTCTTGCAGAATAATGAAATGACGGGCCAGCAATCTGGGCATACGATTCAGGAGGTGATTCACCTTGTCGTTCACTTCCAACCTATCCCAGATAACTTCCTCAGGGATCTCCCGTCTGTGGGATTCCCTACGTATGTGATCTCGTAAAGATATCTTCCACAGATTGACAAGATCTTCAGTCAATAGGTCTTCCCGTTCCTCATTAGCATTTACAGGCTCTTCTGCCGGTTGACCCATTACGCTGCCATGACGAGTGATTCCCTAGTCCGCTCAGGCAACGGCGCCAAATGTTTACTCCACTAATGGTAATTCAATATGCTACAGAAGTAAACTAGATACACAATATCATTGAGCATGTAAAAGCATTCACAGAACAGATGTATATATGAAGCATTGGAGTCTTTATTCATGTACTTGCAGTATTACATCATCATATCAACACACTACCCCCGACTACGAACCACACAGCAACATATATAGTTAACCGGCGTCGGTTGAGAACACCAACCGTCGGCAACTGACAAGTACCAACTAATCCCGATGACTAATCCCGAGTGCTAACTAATCCCGAGGACTAATCCCGAGTGCTAATTAATCCCGAGGACTAAATCCTAGACAAAACATTATTTATTTATTCCATTTGCTAATTAACTATTTAGCGGATTGCATAATGCATTACCCAAATGAAATTGTTTAATAATGATAGATGTGTTTCAGTCTGATGTACCAGCTAAGGACTTCAAACCCCTCAAAAATATGGCTCTGTTCATGTTCTGTGATTGGCATTTATGGCACTTTCTTAAAGACTATTTCTGAGACTTGAGCTCCATCCCAATCAGGAAATGTGTTATTAAAAACTTAAAACTATTACATCAAGAAATGTTATGTTATTGTGCATCCATTTATTTACGATCAACAATAATTGTATTGCAGGACCTACAACCATATGATCATTTAACTTGATATTGAGAGCTGATAATTGACCGAGGTCTTTGAACAAGTTTCATCTGCCTATAGGAAAATGCTACTTAAATAGAATTTCTAGATGCTCTTAAACATTATAGACACTCTGATGGGTGATTCCAGGCAACTTACCAAGTATCATTTAACAAACAGTCTGTGTTAGAGGACCTTCAAAACTATTCTTTAATCCCCATGTATTTCATATCCCTTAATAACTTCAGGCATTTTTCAATGTGTATACACTGAACATTCCACCTAATTTTATGGGTTCCAAAAATTAGCTTTCATTTCAGCCACTATGTTGCTTACCTTATCATTACATGACAATATATTTATCTCTCAGAAACTATCCATAAGTCTAGTTTAACTCAGGTAATCACATTGTCAGATAAATTTGAAATTTTGAATCATTCGTGAAGCACAAGTATTGACTTAATCTGTAAGTCATTTTTTCGTTTAAGTTTTTGTTTTGTTTTGAATAAGTTTCTTATGTCTTAGGATGTCTATTTCTCTGTATCATTCCAACTAAGAGGCAGAGCATACTAGATCCTAGATGGAATGACAGTAGCCACCGTACTCCCATGCACAGGAGTGAGGAGCTTATTGGATTTCGTGCAAATTGTGTATAATTTTGCAACAGTTAATTGAGCCAGCAAAAGTAAAACGAAAATAGACAGAAAAAGATGCAAGATAACTCTTCCTTACAGATTCATCTGGGACAAGTGCATATCTCTCTGATGGTGATATCCAATTTGAGCCTGTCATTAATTCCAGTTGTTCAAACAAACAAAAAAGGGAAAATGTCAATTTAAGATTAAAGAAACCAAGAATTTTTCTATTCATATACAAATTTGGAATAACCAGCCTGAAGTATGAGACAAACCAGATAGAACTGTTTCTTTAGATTTCTGAATTTGTCGACAGGCTGATCCATCTGCACTTAATGCCTCTACAAGTTGAGGAAGATTTCTGCATATTACATTTCCATACCCAAAACTAGAATCAGCTAAAATTTTCATAAGAAATGACTGAGATCTTAATCAAACAATAACTTTTATCACATAAACACATTAATGCCATGCCCTTGAGACTGAGAGAATACTTACAAGAAAACGCATTTAGTAGAAAATTGAACTATGGAGGGTTGCTGTTGGAGATCAGAAAAAGACTTTTTAAGAAGCAGGTGCACATTAACGAACATGATCTTTTCAGTTCTTGCAATACATAGTTTAAGTGTGGTATATATGATGAGGAAGTATTTAGTCAGTGACTATCTTTGAACTCATTAATGTCTAAAGTGCGGTATGCACGATGAGGAAGTTTTTAGTCAGTAACCATCTTTCAACTTTTATGTGATTGAAGTAATCAGCAACACACAAGAAAGAGTGCTGGCTTTTATTTTCATGCTTAGAACATTATGAAGACCATGGACTTTATGAGTTGTTAAACGTGTCTATGTATGAAGAGGAAATATTTAGTCAGTTACTATGTTTGAACTCATTTATATCTTAAGTGTGGTATGCATGATGAAGAAATATTTAGTCAGTAACTGTCTTTGAGCTCATATATGATTGAAGTAATCAGCAACACACAAGAAGGAGTGTTTAGTTTTATTTTCATTCTTAAGAACACTATGAAAACCATGGACTTTAGAAGTTTTTACCATCTAAATCCCTGTTACATATAAAGTATAACAATTTCAATCTAGGATATGCGACAAGCAAATGTACTCTTGTGAATGGCTCTCCACTAGAGAAAATATTGACCATCTCAAGCTTTCCACGCTAAATCGACTCTTATGGTCTTCACCACTTAACAGGTATGATTCCTCATATTTATAGTAGATCTTTAGGTGGCAACCCGTGTCATTAGACCATAGTCAAAGGACAACTAATTATGGTACCTTAGGAAACTACCATGAAGGTAACTTGGTGCAGGGACAATCCAACCATGGAGGCAAATGTCAAAAGGAGCAGTCGCAAAGAGGAAAAGGTGGCATTAAGAATTAACATGGAGCTATGGCTGTTCCTTAGGTAGGTGGTGCCAAACATTAACTAGAGCATTCAATGGCGTAAGTGAATTTGAAATGGGAGTGGCCACAATTAATAATGCAGCTGCAGTTTTGGCAAAAGTAGTTGTATAATATCCAGGATAGAGATAGAAAAAGTGAGACAAGAGAGGAGGATTCAAGAGTAGGCAAGTTCAAGAGTGTCATAACAAGATCGTGATCTACGGATATTTGAGTTCTTGTAATCATCTTCAATTATTATATATTCTATGAATAAATAGATCCTAAGTGATGGTGGTGTCCATTGTCTCCTTCTCCTCGCTTATGTTATTGTGCTTTGTGTAGTTTTGCTGCATGGTTACCCTTCCGCAATAGAAACCTTGGCCACATCTATGGAATTTTGTATTAGAGCCAAAGGTTCAGCCTACAAGATTATGGAAAGTGATACAAATAGGTGTTGGTTAATAGTCATACTAAAGGGTTTATGTGTTCTATGAAGGTGGCTGTAGGTAGAAGACAATACAAACACTTTCCAATACAAGGAAATTGTTGGGTAAACAGCATAGGATGGAATGAAGTATTGCAGAGAAGAAAAAGGGTTAAAAAATGGCCAATTGAGCCAAAGTAGTGGAGATAGAGGTGCTAGTAAGAGATCTCTAGATAAGACTAGTGGACATGCAGAACATGCAATATAGAGAGATGGATGCAAAGTCATATGATGATGAAGCACCAAAGGAACTAGTGGAGTAAGGTGATGAGGACCCAATGAAAAGGAGGTTACCCACAAGTGAAATTCCAACTAATGTGAGGAGCTTGTGCCCAAAAGAGTTGGTAGATTGAGCTGCAAAATTGGAGTTCTCCGAATATGAAGCAAACAAGGACCCAAGAAGAGTTAGACTTGTCTACACAAAGCTAAAGGACATGCATTCTTATGGTGGAATCAATTCCAAAGGGAAAGGCAACAAATGAAGCAAGCACACCATGAGGAAGTGGAAGTGCACAATGCAAGAAGTAGTCTACCTAAGGAGGAAAGCGACAGTTATGTCATATAGTGTAAAATGACATTTCAAGTTTTACGGTTAAGTAAAATAATGCAATTTATATGATGGAGGGAAATAATACAAGCTGTAAGGCGGAGTTTGCCGTGGCTTGTCATATGGTAGGTTTTGAAACTTTATAGTTTATATTTTGAATTTCTCTGTCCTTGGCTAGTCATATAGTTAGGGAGTTTAGATATTACAAAATCTAATTCTCTTTTTCTTTTTAAATTTTTGTTTTTTCCATGTCTATTCCTTACTTGAACATTTGTTATTATTTTTTCATTCTTCTCAAGTGGGCCCCACCTGGTCTCTTGTGCTTTGATTGCAAAAACAATATGTCCAATATTTTTCCCTTTGTCATAATTTTGTTGTAAAGCTGATCCAACTTGACAACAAGTAGCCATACACTCTAGATTAAATATTTTACTACTACTACTCTCAAACATGTCGTCATTAATTATGTGATCTTCAGTAAAGTCGGGTGGCTTTGCTGGAACTAAAAGTATTATATTTTGTGAACCTTATACTGCATCTAGCACACATAAACTATCTAACTTTTTGGTGACCTCTCTAGCTTCAATAAAATTACAATTCGACAAAAATACCTCACAATCCTCCATTTGCCAATGAAACAAGCTGCGAAGAGAATTCTTTTCATTTTGTGAACATGACTGTAAATCCAAAATCCCTTCATTGTCTGGTTCCATCAAACCTTGATCTTGCTTCTTTGTCCATTCTTCTTTAGAATTTGAAATAAGCCTTTCTAACATTTTTTGATAATTCCACAATTTTTTCAAAATTTCCAATCAATACTTTTCTCCCATAATTTTCGAGAAATAATTTCCTTTTGTATTCCCTACAATATGAGTTTTGTTTTTCTCCTTTTGTCTGGTTTTTCGAATTACCAAAATTGCAATAGCCTGTAGGCTCGAATGACTTCTAGGTGAAGCCAACACTAGAAACTGGAAGATTTTTTCCCTCCAATTCCCAAAGATACGAGAGGGTTTTCGTCCTCCAGGAAGAATGTTGAATCAGCTCTGCACAAGGCTTTCTAAAAAGTGACAATGATAGCATGAAATGCTTATTCTCCAAAAAAAAAAAGTGTTTTTGCCATCCAACCCTAAAAAGTAATTGAAAATTACTTTTCATTTTATTTTGAATATTTATCCCTTTTCCTTTTCTAATTATTCATTAGCTTTTAGGTAATTATTATTTCTTTTATTTGAATATTCAATATTTTTACTCTATGATTTTTTGTAAAGACCCTTGTAAATTTTCACAATAATTTCCAATCTGACAATGTAAACATATTGTCAAACAGTTGCCATGTAGAGTGCCAACATGTAATGTCTCCATTTTGGGATTACCCTAAATCTGCCTTGATTTCTTGAAGATGTCCTTTTATGATGGTCTAGTGTTCATATTGCATTCCTTTTCTCTTTTTCCTGATCAATCATAGGATAAAGACATTCATAAATTTATTCATTTTTCTATCAAATAATCACAATTACATATAAGGCTCAATAATTGCTACAAGTATCTTTATTGTATAATTGTATTATATATATATATATATATATATATATATATATATATATATATATATAAAATTACATACAATAATGTCAATGGAGCATAACATATCAGCAATGTTATAAGATAACTAGTAGCATGCATGATTTATTATTCCCCATGCATTCAATAAAAAAATAGATAACATTAAATAAATAGCATCATATATGAATTCCTATTAATTAGACTATTATTTAAATCTAGGATGTATTTATCAACATCATTATTTAAATGTACAACTACAAACATTTATCTAACTTATTATTTAAATTCATAAAATACTTATCTCCTTATATTCATAAAATACTTATCTACTTTCCATCTACCTGTCTTTATAAATTTCAGATGATCTTGCATTCTATATTTTATCACTTGTTTCCCCTTCTATTCTCTATTTCCTTCTTCCCTCTATATATATCTCATTTTTTCCCTTTTTATATCTTCACATTCAAATGAGAAGATGTATCTTTTTGAAAAGATACATTCATTAGAAAAAACACAACCTTTTGAAATGATTGCTGCCTTTTGAAAACTAATTCCAAACCTTTATAATTTCTATTTTATTGTTCTCTACACACTATTGATAGATCTCCTTTTTACATCATCATTCCTTTACTCTTCTATCTTCTTCTTAAAATCTGAAGTGTATTTTAATATGTCTTCCCACAAACTTATTTTATATCTTTATACCTCCATGAAGAGAGGCATCTCTTTGAATAGAGATAAACCCACAAATGGACATGACTTTTAGTTAAACATTCCTTAATGATATCTTAAATTATATTCATTTTATTATTTTGTTTTGATGTGTATGACATTTTACTATTTAATTGATTTGTAATATTTATATTTATTTATAGTATTATTTATATTTATTATTTAAATATGTATATTTTAATATTTATAATATTATCTCTTAATAATTATTTGATAATTATGATAATATTTATATTAATTGATTTTATTGTGTTATATTAATTTGATACATTTTTAGTATTTATTTTATTATTTAAATTGTCATTATTTACAATTTTATATTCCATTATTATCTTGTTTTAATCCCTTATCTCTTTGTTTGCTCCATTTATTTCTTTCAATATAAATTATTATATTTTATATTATAATAATATTAAAATTATTAGAATTCATATTTTACTATTTACAATATTATCTTTGATAATTTAATTATAATATTATCTTTGTGATAATTATAATTACTAATGTTTATACTGTTTTTATCTTATTTAATTATTATCTTAATGTTGAGATTCCCGGGACATGACACAACATTTCGCCAAACCAATACCATGCAATGAACTTGCAGGCCAAACTAATAATATTGCAAATATTATTGAATATTAAATGTATTGTTTGTTGGAACTTATATCAAGGACATTACAACTCAAAAATTTTGTCAATTATAACCAATTCAAACCAGAATTAATGTTATGCTATATTTCTACAAATGCATGACAGAATAATTTCCCAAGTCTGAAACAACAGTACAAATAACAATTATTCTATACTGACAATGTTCAATCACAGATTTGAACTCGTTTTAATTTATTTTTGACTGTTGTTATTCAATAAGTACCTTTATATTCAAGTGTTGTCCTTAGGAGTCTTCCTATGGCTCCTTGATATCCCACGACTCCTCCAAACTGGCAGTATGAGAAAACAGGCTCGATATCCCTCTTGCTGGATTATAGTCAGTTTGATTGGGTCTTCAACTTGAATATTAACACCCGTCTACTGTGCATATGGTGTAGCTAACTGGCAATATTGCCAGGGTGGTGGAAGGACTAGGAGACCATAAAGTATTATTGTGGTCTGTATTTCATCAATATGCCAATTATTAAATAGGATTATAATCAGCGGCAAATATTACAATCATGGCATCCTCATTATGATCTTCATTCAATATCAATAGGGAATAATGCTGGAGGCGGCGATGATACTCTTTAAAACAACCCGATAACATTCATATACTACGCCATGTTGTGAGCCACAATATTGGAGTGGGGGAATAACAATCACAATATATGGAGATTCAAAATATAGAGATGCAAATCCTTTATTTTGAGTAATGGTAAGGTGGTCGCTAGTATTTAATATGAATCGCCCAAACTGAAATAAATATGATATAGTCGATCATGCACAATAAATAACTTTCGAATGAGTATTGCATCAACCAAACCTAGATATCAGAATATTTCTTCTTTATATTTGATCTGGCTAGATAAATGATACTGCTACAAATTCATCTTCAGAGGAGACTCGCGATTTAGCCAACTATCACAAGCTACGATGGATTCGTTTCACCACCGAAACCATAATCTTCAAGCCCGAGAGGTCTCAGAAACATAGAAGAAAATTAAACTCCAATGATGAATAATGCATTCCAAAAAGCGCCTTTTGTACCCTCCCATGAAATAACCATTCCCTCACAAATCTTTGAATATTTAACTTTAGGAGGGAAATAAAGTGACTTAATAAATATTATTGGCCCCACTTAAGTCACTTAAAAATAACATTAATTAATTAATAATATTTATAATATTTGCTTGAAAGAAATATTATTAATTAATTATTAATAAATTCCCTTAATTTAAATTATTGGCTTACGGGAATTAAATAAGCCAATAAGTTATCTAGACCATCAATTGGAAGAGGGCATTACATTTTTATTTCCTTTCTCGCCCAAAGTAATAATAATAAATTAAGTGTCCTTTTTCAACATTATGACTTAAGCACTTCTGAACACTTAATAAATTATAATTATATTATTCCCCTACAAAGCCTCCCTTCAGCCTACAAGGAATAAAGATAAGCTATGGGTCCATTGATTCGACTCGGTTTGAAAAAGGGGACATTACAAAATTTGAATTTGAAAAATCCAAGGAAGCTACTTCATCACTAACTACTTGATTTTTCAAATTAGTTATATACTTCTGACCCTTGCTCTCACTTGAGATTGTATTCTTTTTCCAATTGAACTTAGCTTTGGCTGCTACCAACCAACCCCAACCCAACAATGCATCATATACCTTCTTTCATAATGAAATGACCACAAAATTCAACAAAAATGCTTGGATTTGAATAATTACAGTTTAGCTAATAAAAACTGTTGTACCCAAAATAAAAATTTTGCTTCAATAAGGCATTTTGGTTAAAATGGTCTAAGTCTTGTAAAATTGTTGCCAAATGTCAGTTTTAGGTCAAACGAAGCATGAGCTTTCTATGGATTTACTGTCTAGAGGATACTAGTAAATTTGAAAATTAAGGTTTTCGAGCCCCTGTTTTTAGGAAAAACCCTAAAAAATAGGATCTTTCCAGAATTGACTGAAAATATTTTGATTGGCTTATTTCACTTCACGATCACATTGGTCAAGTCAGAATTAAGAAAAAGTCAGTTTTGCTCTGGTGGGTCTACTTCACTTTTTCAAGAGAAAAGTTAGGACCTCCAAGGTCAACAATGGCAGACGGCCAGATATCAAGTGTCAAAATCTAAGACTCAAACACGTCACAAAAGATTCTACGGAAAAAGATGCTTTGTGACGAAGGGGATTTTCAAAAGGTGAAAAATGCAAGAAATATTCTAAGTCTGGAAACACTACGCCTTGCTACAAGGGAGATGCCTTTGCAATCAACACCTAAGTAACCTTGCAGTGTTCGTATACGCAGAACGGTGAATGCAATCACATCGGTGAACACATTCGCATCATCTACAATGATGATAAAACCAATCAAACTACACGGCGAACACGAAGCGCGAAAGAGGTGAGAATCCAAGAAAATGATGAAGCTATAGCCAAAAGCACCCCTGCTAGCCAGGGGCGTCCATGAATCAAAGAGGCCAATTGCAGTTGTTGTCAATTGCAAAAACAGTCGTCCTCTTCAAAATTATGCTAGCTTTCCAACGCATCGACAACCAAGTTTGCCAAATTCACCAATCATCGGCAAACGGAGACAAAGACAGAAGATGTTGGAAGCAAGTATCATCAAAGATAGCAGTCAAACAAGGGAAAACGCACCCCTGTAGCCCAAGGGCACCCCAATGAAAGATATTTGTTGATATGATTTTCGTGACCGCACCAACACAGAATAAAGTCACCAACGGCTACCCTATTCTCTCTTGATCAAAGTATCCAGCACGCTAAGATTGCGAGAGAGTTTGTGCGTTCAACTCCAAGGTTCCTTCAGTGCGAATAGTCTCAGTTGGCTCGATGTGATTTGTTGGTATTTCAAGGAGACTTACGGAATTGTTCAACAGCAGAGGAAGGGGTTTTCACAATTCAACAAATTTATCAATGAAGCACGGGTTTCCTATTCTAACCAGAAAGTACTAAATTTAAAGTGGTTGCAGGGTTTAGAGAGTCTAAATCTATTCTAAGTGAGGGATATGGAGCTCAACTTCAGCAAACTTCAACCGGACTTCGCTTTGCCTCATGTCAGACAGCTTCCACGGAGTCGGTGCAATCTTCAAGGGAGGTGACTAAAGATATTCAAACCACCACTTTGACATGAAGATACCATCACAACGACACATACCATCACTCAAACTGTGATTAAAGTTAGGCCCACAATGTTTCCAGTTGACCACACAAGGCGAACACACCGTCAGTGAGCCCGCTAGTGGTATGGATGAGTGAAACTTGCTTACATCAAACACCACATTCCATTATTACTATCTACTTGCATGAAATGAAATTTACCCGACTTTAAGCTACTATTTGAATCAGAACGATGAAGAAACCTTGCTAGCTACTCACAACAAAATTCACCATCAATGAAAACTCTTTTTATTGAGAGTGTTCACAACAATTTCTTACAAAGTTTTCAAAGGGAAAACTTTCCCTCTTCTTCAAACTATCCTATCAATCTATACTAAGCTACCTCTAAGCTATTACCCAGTTGTCTCTCTATTCTCTAATGATCTAATGTCTAATCCCGTACAAATGAGGGGGGGTGCCCCTTTTATAGCTGACCAAGTCCAATGGACGGCTCAAATTACAATCAGATGGAGGGCTCAGATCAAGCCACATAAGCCCTAACCCTAAAATCCGCCACTAAGAAGAGGGGTAATAAATGACCAATTAATGTCCTTCATCTTCTAGAAGATTCCTGTCTGCAAACGCGTTCACACTGTTTTTGTTTCTCTTCTCGACTACGAATTGGATGAGTCTGATCATCATGGCTTCTATTTCTTGGACTGGTATGGCAAGTACGTTCTCGATCTGACTTCAAGGCGGCAACTTCTTTCTCCCGCTCGATGATGATTTTTCTTCTCTAACTCTGAACTGCATGAGGATAATTATTTCTCCACCCCTGATCCTGAAGGATTTTGTTATCTTGGACTCGAGCATTCCTTCCTTGCCATCTACTTCTCTGAATTGAGTGCATATTAGGTCCTTAAGGAGAAATTCCAACACTTAGCCATTTCTTCCAACATGCAACTTTTCTTCCTTCGAGGTTGAAATGTAGTCTTGGGGTATTTGCTCCATCACTTCAATTCCTCCCACTCTGGTTCCATCATTCGTCCTACAAACGAAACAAAGAGGACATCAAAACACTTTACAATATAAATCCACTCTACTTACCAGATCTCCATGCTTTGACCTCCAAGATTTGAATGATCTTCGAATCTGATAGGGCTCATCTCTTTTTCTCCAACAGGCTTTGCCTTCTTTACAACCTTTCATCATGGGCGCATATCATCCTGATATTCGAGTTTCACTTCATCTCCAAATTCTTCATGCCTTAGCCAAATTTTCATCCTGTACTCTGCTTCCTGTGTACCTTGAAGTTGTGCCTTAGAAACTTTATCTAACCTGACAGCGCATTTAGAGGGTGTTGTTTGATTCCTCTCTGTCTTAGAAAATTTTCCAACCAGAATGATACCCCCTTTTTGCCTTGGCCAAATTTCCAACCCATCTACCTTAGAAATAATTTATTTCCTATAGAAAATTCATCAACCAGGCGCTCGAGTAAAATCTCCATCTTAAAGTCTTTGGCAAGGCGTGAAGAATTTCAAAATCATATCCTTGTTGAAGATATGCAGTACCCAGAAGGAAATTCT
This sequence comes from Sequoia sempervirens, assembly GCA_007258455.2. NCBI lineage: Eukaryota > Viridiplantae > Streptophyta > Pinopsida > Cupressales > Cupressaceae > Sequoia > Sequoia sempervirens. The sequence goes on from VDFB02215500.1 coordinate 16,395, forward strand.
TCCCAAAAGACATCAAATTCATGTCTCTACGAACGAAGGGGTACTTTTAATTTTTTTTATTTTCAGCCTTTTAAAAAGATTTCTCACCAAAGTCTATTCTTACTTCTCATTTAGGCGTACTTGAGGTGGAGTCAAACATTTTTCATTACCTTCATAAGTTGGGTGCATCTACTATCTTTGAACTTCCATTTCAACTTGCCTTAGAAATTTTCAAGCTACCCCTTGGCACTTGGGCGCATTTAACCCTCTTCACTTTCATTTTTCCGTACTTGAATACTTTCCAATCACTTGCTCTAGTTGGGCGCACTTAGCCCTCTACACTTCTAATTTCCTTGTCTTAGAGAAATTCCTTCGATACTCAATTCTTGTCCCAGGCGCACTTGGAGGTGTCAACTTCTAGTTTCAATGCCTTAGTAACATTTCCTACCCTTCTCAAGGTCCAGGCGCATATAGAGTTGTGAACTTTCAGTTTTGATGCCTAGAGAAATTTCTAACTCTTCCCATTAGCTTGGGCGCAAATGAGGGGTCATCCTTCAAGTTACAATCACTTAGAAACTTCTAACTCCTCCTTCAATGTTGGGCGTATATAGAGGTCCTTACTTCAAGTTTAAATGCCTTAGAAATTTTTTATATTCTTGTCTTCAAGGCTGGGCGCATTTGAAACTTAGAATATTTTCTATCTCCACCTCATGATTTAGGTGCATCTCCACCCTTGAGCTTTCAATTTTCAACACTTAGGCATTTTCTTACCTCCCCCTCAAGCTTGGGCGCATTTAGGAGGTTGTACTTCTAGTTTCATTGCCTTAGACAAATTTCTTCTTCACCTTGTCATCTTGGGCACTTCTAGGGTGTTGTGGTTTCAATTTCCATGCCTTAGAATTTTTTATGACTCCTCTCTCAAGGTAAAGCGCATTCAAGAGGTGGCACTTCAACTTTCAAACACTTAGAAATTTTTCCAACTCCTTCTCCAAGTATCTCTTTCTTCAAGGGCGCATATAGGGGTCTGACCCTCAATTTTCACCACTTAGAAACCTTTTCCATCTCCCCTCTTGAGCTGCGCGCATTTGAGGGTATCTACCTTCAATTCCAATGCCTTAGAAAGATTTTGAGTCACCTTCTTTCCTCTAGGTGCATTTGGGCCCTTCAACTTTCATTTTTCACACTTAGAAAATTTTCCAATGCTTCTTCAAGTGTAGGCGCATTCACCACCCTGAGGTTCCATTTTCCATCACTTAGAAATTAATCCAACCACTTCTCCAAGTCAGGGAGCATTCAGGGACCTCTACTTTCAATTTTCAAGACTTGGAAAATTTTTGAACTCTTCTTCTCAACTTGGGCGCATTTGGCAAGGGTTACTTCCACTTTTATTGCCTTAGAAAATTTCCAACTCAACCTCTTGGCATTTGGGCGCATTTCACCCCTCTTACTTCCAATTTGTGACACTTAGAAAGTTTGCTAACCTTTTCCTCTTAGTCAAGGCGCATTTGGGGTATGGGCTTCCAATTTTCTTGCCTTAGACAATTTTCTTCTGTCTCCAAGCTAAGGCGCATATGACTAGGCCTACTTCAAGTTTCAAACACTTAGAAGAATTTTGAGGTTCTTCTTCTCCTTGGGCACATATGAGGGTAGGAGCCTCAAGTTTTGAGTACTTAGTCAATTTTCAAGCCTCCTCCTTCAAGTTTGGGCGCATTTAGCCCTTTGTAGTTTCAATTTCAATGACTTAATCAAATTTCCATCAACTTTCCTTTACCTTGGGCGCTTTTGGGGGGTCAAGCTTCCAGTTTCAAACACTTAGAATTTTTTTATGGCTCTCCTCTCAAGCTAAGGCCCATTTCAGTAGTTGAGCTTCAAGTTTCAATGCCTTCGCAAAATTTTCATCCATCTGTTTGCTCCTTGAGGTGCATTTGGAAGGCTGAGCTTCCATTTTTTCAGACTTAGATGAATTTTTCATGGCTCTTCAAGCATCTGGAGCAGATTTTGATGCTGGAGCTTTCAGCTTATCAAACTTGGATGAATTTCAAAGCTTTCGTCCAATTTGAAGTGGTTTGTTCATGTTGCCTTCGACTTGCCCTAGCTTTCTATTTTTAGAAAGTTTCTCAAATTTTGCGTTTTGAACTGATTTCCGGCTCCGGAAGGTTTGATTTTTGCTTTATCTCGGACCTCGTGATGTGATTGTGTTGTTGGCGTCTAATGCCTACCTATACCTGCTATTTTTAGCAACTTACTAAAAATAGTAATTGCACAGAATGTGCTCAAACTTCACATGCTAATTACCTGAAGGATGTTGATCATGACTGGATACTGCTTCTGCGTGAATGTCGTGTTTTGCCCTTGATTTTAGGAAATCCTAATTCCTCTGCAAAGGCCTGCTAAAAATAGTAAGTGCTTGATTTTTGAATCTCTACAACTTCGTCTGACTTGAAATTCGCACCATGGGTTCCTCATCACTTGCTTGACCTGTTCATATTGATGCCCTACGCTGACCTACAATTTATAGAATGTTTCTAGAGGTGGTTTACTATTTATACTAACTACTTGATTTCGAGAATTCCACAACTCCGTTTGACTTGAAATTTGAATGTCGTGACCCTCATCGATAGACTTGCCCGTTCACACTGGCACCTGATGCCAACTTACGATTTATAGCCTGTTTCAAACGTGGCTTACTATAAATAATAAGTGCTCCAATTGCCTTCAAAATCTACCAACAGACTCCTTGAAAGATGCTGATCACGATGGGATACACTGATTTTCAGAAATTTTGGCATTTTACCCCTCATTTATGGTCCCGAAGCTAGAAACCCTAGTTCATCTTGCATGTGCTTCAGATGAGCTTCATTTAACTCCGTTTTTGTTGCATGTGATCAGGTTCGTGATTCTGAAGTGTTGGGCAGCTGTTGAAGTGAACCTACTAAAAATAGTAAGTGGTTGAAAAAGTGACAAGTTGTAGGATGTGTTTGCATGTCACATTGCGAGAATCTCAAAACCAAAGACCCAAAAAATCATCAACATCGTGCCTGGCTAAAATGAAATTTCTGAAAAGTGGCCAATTCGGCTTGCATGTTACCACCGTTCGCGAAGCTCGGAAAAACCAAAAGATAATATGCGGGAAGCGTCTGTAATCTTGCATGCAAACCCTAAAAATAGCCTCTAAAGCCCAAATCATTGAAAGTCATCATCTCGTTTTGCATGCTATATCACCGTGAAGGTCTCGAAAAACCCACAAAGAACCTCTGGACATGCATTTGAAAGTCCAACATGCAAACCCTAAAAGTGGTCCTCGAAGGCAGTACTGCTAAAAATAGCAAGTTGTTTGTTTCAGCTCAAATTTGGTAGGCAGGTAGCTTGCAGCGTTCTAAGTGCAGTGCAGTCGTCAGAATTTGAAAACCCCAAGGAAATAGGCCCCAAATTGGTACTTGCTAAAAATAGCAAGTTGTCGGAATTCATTGCAATTCTACTAGGGACTTGCTCGAAGCCATCTAACAACAACGTTAATCTCAAATTTCAATAGCCAAACTTGATTTGACCTCAAACTGACGTGAAGGAATCAAACCCTAATTCTCAGACTTAGCCAAATTTCAATCTAGACGAGCACATCCCCAGAAAGATAGACAGAACAAGAGAGGGACAACAAGAAAACAAACCAAAAATCAAGACAAAAGTCCGAAACGAAGCAAAAATTAGGGGGTCCTGTTGTGACCTTTTTCACACATCGCCCCATTGCAAATGGGGACCCCCTAATTTTTGCTTTGTTTCGAACTTTTGGCTTGATTTTAGTTAGTTTTCCTGTTGTCTCTCTCTCTCTTTCTGTCCGCTTTTCGAGGTGTGCCCGTCTGTGAGCTTAAACGTGAAATTTTAGCCAAGTCTGTGGAATTAGGGTTCGTATTTCTCTGGTCAATCTGAGGTCAAATGAAGTGAGTAAGTCGAAATATGAGACTAACGTCGTTGTCAGTTTGCTTCCAGTAGGTTTCCAGCTAAATTTCAGTGAATTCTGACAACTTACTACTTTTACTAAGTGTGCAATTCAGGGCGTTCTCTCAGCACTTTTGAAGTTTTGATCGTTACACTGCATCCAGAACATGTCAAGCTGCTCATATGCAAATTTTGAGCTGAAACGAACAACTGTCTATTTTTAGCAAGTTCAACTTCCGAAGCAGATTTTAGGGTTTGCATGTTGAGATTTTCTCTGCATGTCAGGAGATTCTTTGTGGGTTTTTCGAGACCTTCACAACAATGTAACATGCAAACCAGGATCAGAACTTTTTCAGGAACTGCCTTTGGAGACTATTTTTAGGGTTTGCATGTCAAAGTTTTATTTGCATGTCTGATGATTCTTTATGGGTTTTTCAAGAGCTACGCAGTGATGTGACATGCAAGGCAAGATGATCAATTTTCAAAGACTTACTATTTTTAGCAGGTGCACTCCGGTAGCTGCCCAGCGCATCAATAGCACAAACAGGGCAAAGTTTAACAAAAACGAGGTCAGATGGAGGTCATTTGATTTACATGCAAGTCAAATTAGGGTTTCCAGCTTTGGGACCCAAAATGAGGGGTAAAATGCCAAAATTTTCGAAAACCAGTATATCCCACTGCGATCAGCATCTTTCAAGCTATCCACCGATAAAATTTGAAGGCAATCGGAGCACTTACTATTTATAGTAAGGCGTTCCAAAAACTGGCTAAAAATAGTAAATCAGCAGCAGACGCCAGCGTGAACGGGCAAGTCACCCGATAACGAGCACGTCATTCAAATTTCAAGTCAAACGGAGTTGTGGAGGTCTCAAAAACAGGCAGTTGTTATAAATAGTAAACCACCTTCAGAAATGTGCTATTTTTAGCAGGTCAGCTCGAGATGACAGTGTGAACAAGCTAACAACGTCATGAAGATCCAGTGGTTAAAATTTAAAATCAATCTGAGCTTCAGAGAAGTGAAAATCAAAGGACTTACTATTTTTAGTAAGTATTGAGCTGGCTGGAGGTTGATGAAAAATTCTCTAAGGCAAGGCATTTATCCATCTCCACATGACAAATGCGCCCACTTCAGCTGGATATGTTGGAAAATTTCTAAGTCTGAAGTTTCATACACCTCCACCTTGAAAATGCGCCCACTACAAGCATGAGATGGAAAAATATTCTAAGAGTTTCATTCTTCCCCCCATGCAAAATGCGCCCATGCAAGGTGGTAAGAGTTGCTAAAAAATTCTAAGGCGTTGGTGTTTCATCCTCTAGCACATATGAAATGCGCCGATGCAAGCCAAGAAAAGACAAATTTTAATCCACCATGGGGTCCTAAATGCGCCTATGTTTGAAGAAGTCAAAGAAGGGTCAAAGGCGTTGGTGTTTCATCCTTCACCACATATGATATGCGCCCATCCTCCTGCCTATCCAAAATGCGCCCATGCTTCAAGAGAGACTCAAAGAGTCAAAGGGCGTTGTGTGAAGAAGACTATTCCTAGTGTTGACTTCCACCTTACTCCTTTGAATGCGCCCGTTCCCCTCAAGATATGAAATATGCCCAAGCTAAAGATGCAGCTGGAGAAAAAGTTTCTAAGGCATGAAACTTCCTGCTCCTATGCCTAGATGCGCCCAAACATCTTGAAGGTGTTGGCTTTTTTAAAAAAAAAAAAAAAAATTGTCTAAGTGTTAGAAACTTCCTGCAGGGGTATCAAAATGCGCCATCATCTGGAAGAGGTGATAGAAAAATGTTTAAGTCATGGAAATTCCACCGTCACACCTCAAATGCGCCCAAAGGAGGAAGTGTTGGTGATAAAAAAATAAAATTCTGAGGCATTAATAAATCCTCCTCCTACCCCTAAATGCGCCCACCTAAAGGTGGAGATGATAAAAAAAAGCTTAAGTGTTGAAGATAAGTCCACCTCCCCCCCCCCCTCAAATGCGCCCTCAAGAAAAGTTGATGAAAAGAATCTAAGGTGTTGAAGATATCCTCCAGCACATGCCAAATGCGCCCATGCAAAGTAAAATGTGGCAAAGGCGTTGGAATAAACTTAGATCCACCACCCTATGTGAAATGCACCCAAATGAGGGTGAAGACAAGTGAAGATTTCAAGGCGTGGTGCATGCAAAGTAGAAAAATCCAAGGTGTGTGCATGCAAAGTGAAAGATTCCAAGGCGTTGTGCACAAAGAGAATATTCTAAGTATAGAAATCTTGAAGTACACCCCTCCATATGCGCCTTGAGAAGAAAAGAGGATAGAAATTCCACTAAGTGCTTTAAATTTGAAGTAGATGCCCTCAAATGCCCCTTGCCTTACATGAAGGGTTCAGACAATGTTCTAAGTGTTTAAAATTTGAAGTGGGCCCCCTTTTAGGCATCTTGAATGGTAAAAGAAGTGGGAAATATTCTAAGTATGCAAAATTTGAAGCTCACCCCCTTGAATGCGCCTTTGACTAAAGGAAGGCAGAAAAGTATGCTAAGGCATGTAAATTTGAAGTAAGGCCCCTTGTATTCGCCTTAGCTACTTGAGGTAGATTAAAAAGTTTCTAAGTCTTGAAGATTGAAGGAAGAGACCCCTATATGCGCCCAAGTCCAAATGATTCTAGAAAAAGGTTGATGGATGTTGTTAAGTCCTCCACCCCAAGCAAAATGCGCCTAAAGTGAAGAAAGGTGGTGGTGAATAAAATGCTAAGTATTCAAAATTCCTTCCAGACCTCCAAATGCGCCCATGTTCATTGAGAAAATAAAAATTTTCTAAGGAATAAAATTCCACCTCTAGAGGAAATTACGCCTAAGCTTGACAGGGGTAATGAAATTTTCTGTGGTAGGGATGAATTGGCTGTGAAATATGTCGGGAGGTGCCAACTACATGAAGTTGATGAAAATTTTCAAGTCAGAGCAAGAAAATACGCCCAGGGGTGAAGAATTGGATTAAATTTGATAAAAAATGTTTTTCCTAAGGTTGAAATTCAAAAAATTAAATGTACCCCTTCGTTTGTAGACCCATGGATTCGACGCATTCTGAAGGGAATTTTCTTTTGGGTATTGGATGTCTACGATGAGGAACGGATTTTAAGGTCTTACACAGCTTGCCAATGATTTCGTGGTGAGGATTTTTGATGGGCACCAGATTGATAAATTTTCTAAGGCAAAGAAATAAATGATGTTTTGAAGATAAAATACCTTAAGTGATGAATTTGAAATTGAATGACTAGATGATTTTTGATCAGGTTCCTGATGAAAGCAATTTTTCTCGAGCCAGACTTGGATGAAATGTCAGAGTGAACGCCTCAGCCGGTGAAATGCAAATGGAAGCTCAAGTCTCCAGACGTGCTCTAAGGGGGATGAATGATAATGCGGAAATATTCTAAGGCAAGAGGAATTTAAAGGCAAAAGTTGTGCTGGGGGGAAATGATGAACCCTATCAGATGAAGAGATCACTCGAACATTGAGATCAAGTGAGGTAAATTTATATCATTAAGTGTTTTGATGTTCTTCCTTTTGTCTGTTTTGTAGGATGAACGTTGAGGCCAGAGCACGATGACTTGAAGTGATGAAGCACAATGATATTACAACCTTCGAAGGGAGATAAAGTTATGAGTTTCGATTTCTTCCACGAGATATCGGTTGCACCGAAAACATGAAAAAAGAAAAGTTGCAAGAAATGGCTAAGTGTTGGAGTTTCTCCTCAAAGACCCAATGTGCACCCAACGCAGTCAGGCGGGTGGCAAGGACGAAATGATCAAGTCCAAGATAGGAAAAGATGAAGACACAAAGGTTAGAAATGATCCTCAAGTACTTCAAGGTTGAAGAACAACATTAAAGAGGAAAATCATCATCAAGCAGAAGAATGAGGTTGCAGTCTTGGAATTTCAAAATGAGAACGTGCCTGCCATGCCAGAAGTTGAAGTTGTTTGATCAAGTCTGCAGTCAGGAACTAGAACAGTGCGAACATGTCTATGAACAAGAATCTTCTAGAGGGATGATGGACATTAATGGTTCATTTATTACCGCACTCCTCTTGGTGGCGGTTTTTAGGGTGAATCTTGTTTAGGGCTGAGGTGGCACGATCTGGGCCATCCAGCCGATTGTAATCTGAGCCGTCCGTTGGACTTGGCCAACTATATAAAGGGGCATCCCCCCTCATTTGTACTAGTTAGACTGATGGAGCATAAGTAGAGGACAATAGCTTAGTAGCTTAGTATAGATTGATAGTGTAGTTGAAGAAGAGGGAAAGTTTTTCCTTTGAAAACTTTGTAAGAAATTGTTGTGAACACTCTCTCAATAAAGAGTTTTTGTTGATGATGATCTCGTCTTTTGTTGTGAGTAGCTAGCAAGGTTTCTTCGTCCTTCTGATTCGAGTAGGATCTTAAAGTAGAATAAATTTCATTTCATGCAAGTAGTTAATAATTGTGGAATGCGGTCTTCAATTTGAGCAAACTTCGTCTATCCATACCACTAGTGTGTTCGCTGATGGTGAATGCGCCTTGTGTGGTCAACTGGAATATCGTGTACTTAACCCGATCATGATTTGTGTATGTTTATATGCGTCGTTTGATGGTATTTTCATGCCTAGTTGTGATCTGAACGCAACTAACGACTACTCCTCTAAGATTGCACGGTTCGCTGGAGGCCGTCCAGAAGCGAGGAACCATGTGAGGCACATTTTGAGAAGCTTGTAGAATTGATCACCATGTCCCACGCCTTAGAGTAGATTAGAGCCTTCTTAACCCAACACTATTTATATTAAGTCCTTTTGAAACAAGAACTTTATAGACAAACCTTTCGAGCATTCAAATTCCTTTTTCTGTTGCCGAATAATTTCTTAAGTCCCCTTGAAATACCAGCAAATCGCATCGAGCCAACTGAGACTATTCGCACTGAAGGAACCTTGGAGTTGAATGCACGAACTTTCTTGCAATCTTAGCGTGCGGAATAATTTGATCAAGAGAGAATAGGGTAGCCGTTGGCGACTTTATTCTGCATTGGTGCGGTCACAAAAAACACATCAACAGGTCCCCATTTGCAATGGGGTGATGTGTGAAAAAGGTCACAACAATATCAAATGCCAGTCTACAGATTGGCAACCTTCAGATGATTTCCTCTATTCAGCCTAGCTTCGTGATGGATCCTACAACCAGTTCACAGGACATATCAAACGATAGCAGTTGTTGATCATCTAAGCACGTAAAACGGAGGGTAAACTGATAGACATCAAGGCAAAAAGTGCCCCTGCTGGCCTAGGGCGCCCATCATTTTGAGCAACTAAATGAAGTTTTTGGAAGCTATCTTCTCCAAGGAATCTTCTCAACAGCCTTTCAACTTCACAATAAATCCAATTTCTCACAGGACCTATCAAGCATTGACAAATGAAGATCAAGCGTAAAACACCAAAGGCGGAAGCAAGTTGAAAAACGTGAAAAATTGGCTAAGTGTTGAGAAATATGCAGGCTTCTTGGGAAGCGCGCCCCTCTTTTAGAGGCCTTAGATTGAACTTTCAAACTTCGAGACTCCCAAGAAGACCTTTTCAGATTTGATCAGTCTCCGCGATGAAATCATCAACACAAACATGGGAGCAGTCAAACTCCCGACAGTTAGTGTCAAACTGGAGCATTTCACCAAAGGTTACAAAGTGCAAAATATCTCTCAAAGGTTCAAAAGCACCCAAGTAGGCCAAGGGCGCCCTTGAATTCGAGCCTCAAAAATTAGTTTTCAAAACTCGCACATGCAGTCATCCTTTGTGGAATTCTTCCAACTGCACGATGGATTCAACATCCAGTTGACGGGAATTGTCAATCACCAGCAACTATAGTTTGAAGCACAGAGGGTCAAAATACGGAAATTGAAAAGCATCCAAGAAATTGACTGTCATGTCCCCAAATTGGAGGTATCGTGATTTAATTAAATTAATAAATTAAGTTTAATTAATTATTTTAATTAAAATAAAGTGGAAATATTAAATTAATTATTTATAAAGTTAATCCAATAAACTAATATCAAAAAGATGACTTTATATTTAATTGATTTCATAAAGTGACTAAATAAAAAAATAAATCATAGTCACTTAAGGGAATAAAATAATATTTTATTCTAGAAGCTTCTTGGAGGTGAATGAGAATTCTTCATAAGGAGCTGAATGCAAGTCATTTTCATTGTGTCTTGGATTATTTCTATTTCTCAGACCTGCGTGGTATAAGTTGAGGCTTGCATTGCTTGAGGGTTTGAAGACTCTAGAGTACCAGGTTCGGTTTTGAAAGATCAACCCTAGCTGGAATAGTTGAGGAATCCATCCAGGGTTTTTGCAAGTGCTTAATTGAAGAAGTTTGTCAAATGCAATAGCTGTTGTATTATTGCCCTAGTTGAATTGGTGTGACAGCTGATTTATTATCACATCTACATACTTGCAACAGCTGGTTTATTGTTGAAAAATATTTCTGAGGTTTGTCTGATTGTAGCAGCTAAGGTATTGCTACATCCTTGCAGCAGCTGGTTTATTGTTGCAAATATTGTTTCATTTAGTACAGGAATTGATGTATTGTTGTCATCAACATTGGAGCGCATTTCAGTCGATTTAGAGAAGAAGTTCAATCTTGAGAGGAGGTACTTTCAGCCTCCTTCATTGGGAAAATTTAATGGCCTTTGGCCAAATTTCGATTATGCTGGAAAAAATCGATTGGAGTTGTAGGCTGTTTGCATTTTAGAATTTGGTGATGATATTGTTTGGAGACATCATTTAAGTTTGGCATCGATTTCTATCATAGTTGGGCACTCCACACTTGGCCACGATTTTCCCTAGATGGTTGTGATTTCTTCCATAGGCTGGGCACTCCTTGAAGAGCCACGATTTCACTATTAGCAGCGATTTTGTTTGATGTAGTGGCTGCTACATTCATTATCGGAGTTGAGGAAGGAGACGTCTTGCTTCAGTAAGGCTTTGGCAGTTTGAATTCATTTAAAGAAGATGATTTCTTCAAAGCACATCATTGTTACCTTGTCACAGGCGATTGGGAGAAAGGAGCGATCCAGGGCAAGCATTCTACATCAGCATTCCGCCATCTTTCTACACTTCCAAGTTCCTCTATAGTTGCATTTGCTAGTTGCATAAATACATTTCAGTCATTGTATATGATCAGCATTCTTGTACAAGTCGACTTCTCATAAAGGAGCGACTATTTTGCATTGCTATTGTAATTGCATTGCCATTATAGAAAGACGTTTGCAAACTGAAATTTAATGTCATTGTAATCAGTTTTGAAGACATATATTGCAATATCAAATACATTTGGAGTTGCTTGCCAATTGTATGACAAAATGTCAT
>VDFB02215502.1:0-31967 GCA_007258455.2 Sequoia sempervirens
AACAATTGTTTCACACAACATTACCCTCCTATGGTTTTGAGTCTGTTAGCAGTTAGAGGAAATGGTTCTTGTTACTTATAGCTATATTATGCATGATGGGTTTCTTTTACCAGATTTATCAAACTAGAATATATTGAGCACCTAATCTACAACAAAATAAAGAGTATTGGCAATTCATAGAAATTGGCTACATTTCTAGCCCATATGGATCTTTTTTTTTAAATCTATAAGTAAAAAAGTGGATGTAGTTTTGAAAACCATCAAAGATTTAATTTCCTTATTTCAATCATCTCTTCAAGTTGATAATTGTAGTATATAACTCCAACATTTTTTTTTTGCCAAGTTTTAGCACCCTTGTTGATGGTGAAGACTTGTTCAAGGGAAATGGATGCCATAATAACTACTAAATTAGACGAATTTAAGTGTTAATATCATACCTTACTAAATTTATCAATTTCCTTATTGGTCTTGAACCCTTCTATGACCACTCTAATCATATTGACTCTAATTCTTGCTCCAACATAATGCTTTATGGACCTAAACTTGATTTCCTTCAATTTGACGATACCAACCCTAGTAGTTGGATCTATCACACTAATTAATATTTTAATATCCATGGTAGTCCTTGGAGGAACATGATCCTTATTACCTCATTTAACTTGGAAAAATAACCAATGGGCATGTGCACACATATGGGTAACCAAAAAGTGGTTACAAACACTTTTTGGTCTATGGGAACAATAACATGTGTGCATTATGGTTCAATAGTGACATATAGCCTAAGCTAGCCTCACATTTTTAATATTTAAAAAAGAGGAAGTTGACCTCATTTGGAAGCCCTAATGTGAGTGAGGAAAAGTGCAAGTGGGTTTGTGAGATCTCTAAGTGAAGGCAAGCTAGCACAATGTTGCCACAATATGCACAAGGTTGAGGAGATCATTTTTTTTGTGTTTAGCAGTTTGATGAAAACAAAAATTATTTGTTTTCATTCATTTTTTGAAAAAGTTAGGAATTCAAAATCCCTCAACACCCCCAAACACTAATTCCACAAACTGTGTGGAGGGAATTCCTATCAAAGAGAAAGTAGAGCCTAATCCTCATGAAACACCATCTATTCCTAGACCTCTTCATGACACAAGAAAATTTATTACGTCAAATTACAAAATCTCCAAATTTATTAATTTATTAAAAAATCCTAATGCAACTACTTGGCATTGGAGAGCCCTCACATCATAATTAGAATTTATCGTTTCTTATATAGATTCCTTTAGTGGAAAAATAAACATATGATCCATCATAGGGAGAACACATGACAATTATACTTCACAAAATTGTCATATAAACAAGTAAAAGAGAAAAATAAATTGGATTTATGTGCATTGTTTATTGATATGAAAATCAATGCACCCTTACATGGACACTACAAGAAATTCCCTATTTATTTTTGTCAAAACCAAGGAATAGGAAATTTTTTTGGGGGGATAAGTGGTGGATGGTTTTTTACCATCCCCATGCAACAACAATGAGGTCCCACAATATTTCTTGAAAAAAATTTTTGAGTTTGTTCTCAATGAAATCCCAAATTCTTTTGACATGGGAGATTTCTAGGGCAGAGAAAAAGGCTTTGTACATTATAGGGATGGGGAACATTATGCATAGGACAATGTACTGAGGCCCCTAGGAAATTCAACATGTGATGGTCTCTTCCTTTCTAAAGGAAAGTGTCAAGGTGGAAAATTTATGGTCAAATATTTCCATGGCACAAAACTTAATATAGCATAGTAGTCCATTGTCATAAGGTGTTGAGGGCGATACTTCTAGGTGTTGACACTCATATCACCTTTGTCATAATTGTGGATATGTTTGTGACTATGGATCGTACGATGTTAACGACACACACATTAAAGAGGACTCTATAGATCTTCAAGAGTATGATAGATAGGACCACAAGGTGAATACATTTCTTTTAGAAAATATCATGTTGACACATGAGTTGCTTGATAGCACCTACATTATTGACTGACAAATAATTTCCAATAAGGTCATGCAACTTATTATATTTTATTTTAAAACCTAAGATTAACTATACTAATATATTATGAATGAAAATAATTTAAGGAATTGTGTGTAATGAAATCTAGGGTCATAACATTCACCCTACATTTATCGGACCTTTAGCTCTTAATTATGTAGTCATGTTGAGTCCACATGTATGTAATCAGTAACAAAATTATAAATATTCAGCATATAAATTATTTTATCATGTATCAATGGTAATCTTGAAACTAATATTTGATGATGAAAAGATGGATGTTGGACCTTCAACTTTAGCACCCATTAATCTAGTAATGGTTGTATGTCAAGGTTCACTGAGGTAAGTTTTTATTATTATTATTATGTTTTTATATAATGTTAGCTAGATTTTAGTCAAAAAATATTGTTCTATTTTCAGTTAATGACATCAGTTTAGACCCCTCTTGATATTGATGACACAATGGAGGCGGGCATTGTTGTACTATTTTTATCTTCAACACCTTTGACAATTGCATGAGCTAGTAATATATATTTCATTATATATTTGTTGTTTTATCCCATATCATTTAGTGTAATTTTAATCATATTCATCTTCAATCTAATATGTTTATTCTTTCTTATCTTAGGTGGTCACAACTCCAATTCATGAACTTTCCCCTTAGATGAATGAAGAGATGAAGAAAATGATTGGGGTAGATTATTAGCTAGTGATAAGTGACTATTTACTTATTTCATATATATTCCATTTTTCTATATTAATGTGCATATTTTTTAATTTTGTTACTAGGTGTACATATAAAAACATTTAGAGAGGAGGTCTAATCAATGAGTTAAAAAGAAAAAATATTAGTTGTGTCTCCATCTTCTCAATAGATAGAGTCATTATATATTCCATCCTAGTCCAAAGCATTGACATATTATGACATTTTGTTGTATTCCTATTGAAATGAAGAAAAAATGTAAGCCCTAAGGTTTTAATTCTAGGGTTTGGGAACTTTTTCTAAATTTATTTTATTTATAATTGAGGTGGCAGGGGTTTGAAGGATTTGGACAAGATATATGATTTACTTACAACTTGAAAGGTGAGTCAACCTGCCCTTAACCAAATTTGAGATGAGCTTAAGGGTGAAATGTAATGATTCAATTGGCTTAATGATGCAAATAACTATTCTAATGCAAATACAACAGATCTGAGAAGTCACAGAGGAAATCAAACTACAAAAATGGACTAAGCCAGACACTGTGCGCCTGTGGTATAAATTTGAGCTTGATTTTAGAGGACATTTTCTCCAAGGGTGCCATTGTCCTTATTAACCAATTTAAGAATTTTTTTCGTGGTCCTTTGGTTCTAGATCAGAGCTTCCATTTTTGCTTCTTGTATTGTCAGATAATTTTGTAATTGAGTTTTTGTGAGTTATCAAGGTGTAGTATTTGATTGCAATAATGGATAATTGTCCCTCAAACTTCCTCCACTCTTCTTTAGACCTAAAACCTACACATTCAAAGAGAGAGGATGGGTTGTGTCATTTAGGGGCTTGCCTTAGTCAAACCCTGTGTTAGTGTTTCCACTTGCACAATGGCAATTTCAATGATAAATGGATAAATGATAAAAAGGAAAGATGAATCAACAAAGTGTTGCAACTCACCACCCTTCAATGGCTTCCTTGAAGGATTGAATTCATACAAATCTCCTCAAGGCTTGAATCTCACTTGCTTGAATTGCTTGGAGACCTACAAGGGTTAGCCTTTACAAACAATATGATAACATAAACATGAACAAAATCACATACACTTTGACATGATGCTTGGATCTTGAATTGTTGCAATAAATATTTAAAATATTTCTCTTGACTTGCTTGATAATGCTCTTGATCATAAGTTTCTGCTCAATAATGCTCACTTGTTGCTAGATTTTCCTTGTTAGTTTTTAAATGATGCAATAATTATGTATTTATATGCAATTATTCTAATTTCCCATAAAATTAAATCTCGATAGCCGACATTGGACATTTTAAATTCAAATAAGAAAATATTGGCATTGACATATTTGAATTTAGAGCCAAAATATGGGGACATAGGTGCCCTACGCACCAATGTCCTAGACCTATTTTTTGGGAATTAAAGAGTCGGGGGCTAAGTATTAAATGAATGCATTTGCTTTATACTTGCAAATTGTTAGAAAATTATTAAAATGAGCCACAAAATGCATAATTTAGGAAATTAAGTGTTCAAATGGGTTCAATTACTTAAAGGAGAGCAAAAAATAGAGTGAAATTGTCAAGGGTAACAATTTAAGACACTAAACCTATAAAAGAAATTGTATATATATGGATTTTTTGTACTCATTTATATTTTAAAAATATGTAGCATTGTATGCCAATATGGTTTTGTTGTACATACATATTTGTTTAATCGATGTATAGCATTGTATGCCTATATGGATTTATATTATATGTTCATCGTATTCATGACATAATGTATACACTATATAACATTATCATGATATTATATATATGAAAAAAAATTGGATAAGAAAAATGATAGATTTTGATTATTTTTGCCTTAAAAAAGCATTAGACCCCTGCAACATGCGTTAGTGATTCAAAAACAGAGATTAGATGGAGAAAATAGTTGAAAGAAGGCTTAAGGATGCAACCTAAAGCATAGGCACACCTTTGCAGATAGATTTGGGCTTCTGATAAAGTAGAGGTGCCACTTTGTGAGACAAAGACATGATAATTCGTCGTGCAGGAACAACCAATCGCTATGCAAGCACATCAGGTCTCTACGTAGGTGCCGAAATACAGAGCATAAGCATTGCAAGTCAGCACAAAAGCGTCATTGTTTTCTATGCAAGTGCAGAAAAACAGGACCCCGACCAACAAAATCAAAAATCCAAAATTTGAATCTAGATGTGAATTCTTTGACCTTTAAGGGTTCATTTAAAAGCCCAAAAATGAAGTGTGTAGTGTAAACTAGTGAACTTGCTTAGCCTAGGTAAATTTTAGATTGTTTTTTTTAAGTTGTGGGTAGATTTTATCTTTTCCTTAGTGTGATAGTTGTAGTTGTTAAGCAAAAGAAAGAAAAAGACAATGTTATTAGCACTAGTAGCTATAAAAACATAATGTAAAGCTAACTTAAAGCCAAAAACAAGCATGAAAATTTCTCAAATAGAGTGTTGCAATATCAAATTGTTAGTAGGCTAATGAACTCGATGACGGAAAATGCGAGTGCAACTATCGTGAACATAGGCGCCGCAAGTTGCAACGCAGGTGCTAAAAGTCACAACGTAGGTGCCAGGATTTGGACACGATTGCGGCAAAACATAGTGTAAGCACCGAAATTCACGACGTGGGCACGACAATTCAAAACGAAAGTGTGATTCAATAGAGGCTAAGACCTGCACACTTCAAACTTCACACAAATGTTAGAATGGACATGGGTCCCATCGAGCATGCCAAAATGAAAAGGTAAAGAGGATAATAAAGGTAAATAGATAAAAATGCATAAAAGAGAAAAAATAAGATTTATACCTTCATTGCTTCCTCTTCTTCATGGATTGCGCTAACAAGATTGTACCCATATCTTGCAAATTTGCTCTAAATGATGGAAATGGATGTGGTTGCTCAATATTTTAGCATGATAATGGTTGGATAGTGATGGATTTGACAAAGATTTGGACAACATAAAATTATGGAGAATGTGGATTGAAATGAGAGACAAGGTCTCATTATATATAATTTTGGTGAGAGGAATCAATGGCTAGGATTGATTGGTTAATGGAGGGTTGAGATTGAAAGAAGGATAGGGTTTGGATCAAGGAATGAAGATTAATTAGCCTTGTGACAAGTGTCACAACATGAAAAGGGGTGAATTGTGGAGGTGTGCTCACACATGTGTGAGCACACATTGGGAAGAGAGGCATTAAATTTGTCTAAGAGGTAGGGTGGCTTGTGTAAGAGATAGGGTGGCTCATAGGGTAGCTTGTGTGAAAGGTTAGTGGGCGTAGGTGAGATGTAGGAACTTAAAATTAGGAAATAATGGTAATAATGATTTGAGATGAGGATTAGGGTAATTAATGAAGGATTAATTAGCTCATTATTATTGGTTGAGTGATGCAGGAGCATTCCGGGTGAACGAGTTATCTGCATCAACCAAAAATATTTGCAGTTTAACTTTTTAGTTTTAGCTTCTTTTGGTTCTCTGTTGGCAAGCCAACATGGATAGGACTTCAGAAATGGAAAAGATATTCAATGAGAAAAGAAAAGTAAGAAATGTATGCTCAGGAAAAGAAAACCACAAGGCATAGAAGATTCGAGTGGAACGGCGGTGTGAAGAGGAGGGGACAGGACAGCTAAACCAAAAGACCATGCAGGCTGTATGGCAGGGGTCGCGCCATGCCACAAATTGATATTTTTGTTTTAGAAATTAAAATGACAGAAAGACTATGGAAAGGAGATAGGCCGCGCTATTTCTTGGAAAAGATTAAAAATTATAAGATATAAAATAGAGGGCGGTTGAGAAGCTGAAGAGGTAGATTTTAACCATCATGGAGAGAAGAGAAGGTGCCACACTAAGAAAGCATAATGGGCACAAAAAGTACATGGTGGAAAGAAGCTACAACACAAAGTACCACGTTTTCATAGGAGATATTGGTGCAAGCATAGGAAGCATGACCATGAGAGCAAAGGTCACTACTTGTAATTGACAGCAAGAATTTAATAAAAGGTAGAAATGAGGAGTAACATGGAGGAATAAGTGTTGTGACTAGTGAAGAAGGAAGAGACTGAGAATAGTGGTTGTGCAAGAGTTGTAGAAGCACAAAATCAAAGGAGAATAAGTTGCACTATATGATAAATGTGCTTAAAAACTTAAATTGCAAACGAAAAGACACAAGAGATTTGGGTGGAGGCCACGTAGCTAAGGGTAACTGATAAATTTCAGAGAAAAGAGCAAATAGAGGTTGCATTGGGATGCAATGTAGAGTCCAACGAATGTGTTGAATTCACAAAGAATTAAATAGTATGCAGAAGAGAGATCATGGAGGCTACGTGAGGGATATTAACAGAAGTTGGGCAAAAGTTTTGGGAAAGACAAAATAATAGGAGTATCAAAATAAGAGAACAGATATATGGATGTAAAGCATTGAGGAGGTCAGCTTGAAGGAAGCCAAATAAGGTCGCACAACATAAAAAATTGTGTAGAATGTATGTCGATAACATATAGATGAGGTTCATGTAATAAGAAGATTGAATTGTTACACAACAGAGGTAAATTGTCAATTAGTAACGTATATTTGCTTGAGGCAAAGCAATGCATAATCAAATGATTGAGTGAAAGTGTATTTGAATTCAGTTAGCTTTTAATTTGTATGTCTTGATTGATTGCTACAGATAAATTTTTCCTCCAAGATTTTTTGTGAGATATTAAATTGATTTAAATTTGGCAAATAGAATTGTTAAATTGTGTGGTGAGTGATTGGAAGTCTGTAATCAAGGAATTGTGTGAAGTTTTGAATCTGAGGAGTACGAGTTGAATTTTCCTTCTACATCATTGAGTTAATAAACTAAGTGTTTATTAACTTGGGTGGAGTTAAAAATTGGAGAATGGGATAATGAGGTTTGGAATGGGGATGAAGTTAATTAGTCAAGGATTAACTAACTTAAGAAAGGTTAGGGGATTTAGAGAAATATGGGAAAGAGGGTAGGTTTAATTAAATAAATGTGGATTTATTTAATTAAAGGAAAGGAATTGAAGGACAATGGGGAAATTAATTAAATAAATGATAAATATTATTTATTTAATTATTATTATTATTGATTGGTGACCGCTTTTGACTAGAGCTACGAACCAGTGGGGCCACAGTGGGGGGGCCCCATCCCCGAGTGCATGCTCAGTTTTGCCTCTTGCAAATATCATCTTCTTTTCTTCTCATCTCTTCTCTATTCTGCCCCTTCATCTTCCTTCTCCCCTCCTTTTTTTCCCTTACTCCTCTCTCCTTCCTCACTTCTCCTTCTTCACCACCACCCTCCTTCCTCTACTTTTCTTCACCACCGCCTCCTTTCTGCTTCTCCACCATTCTACCTCCCTCCTCTCTGCTTCCGTCATCCACCCTGTACTCTATTTGCCTCTCCCTTTTTTCTTCCTCCCATTTTCTACTACAACCTCCATCTACACTTGTATTCCTCTACCTTCTCTCCTCATTACCACCGTTATCTCCTCTACCTCTGTACTTCTTCCTTATGTTCTTCCCGTGCTCCCAGCATTCCCTCCATCCTTGCCTTCGTCAACACCTTCCTCACGATCGCAGAGCCTACCTGGCATGAACGCCAACAGACCAAGTCAATGCCTGCGTTTGTTCCTTCTTGTCTACTGGTCCTCCTTGAATTTGTCACTGGCTTAGAGCATTGTTGTGACTTGAACTTGAGATGCCCTATCAACAGGGCCCATGACTTATCGTCGCGCTTCGGGGTGAACCCCTTTATTTAATTAATTATTAGGATAAGGGAAGTGGGTTAAATTAAATAAAACAAGTATTTATTTAATTGAATATTATTTTGGGTGTCTATAGTTGGAACTTCGTTTGTTGTTAATAAAATTGAGTTTCCTTGATTTGATAACTTGTAGGGCTTGAATGCATGAATGAACAATTAGTCTTCAAATATTCCTCTAATTTACTTTAGATCTATAAATTGCATACATGAAAGAGGAGGAAGGATTGTGTCATATAGGGGTTTTCCTAAGTCAAAACCTATTTTGGTATTTCTACCTCCATAATGACTATGATGATGTAAAAAGAGAGCTTACCCTTGGTCAAGCAAAGGCTAAATGATAAACAAGTGATAAATTGACTATTTTTGTAACTCGCCACTTAGATCTATTTATTTGATGTATTGAAGTCATGTGCTCATCACATTAAAGGATAAATTGATGCTTGATTTGAAGTCTTACAAGTGTTAGTACTCACAAAACAAATGAACATAAAACATGAACAAACTCATGTAAAAACATGATGCATGGCTAACATGATGCTTGACTGAAATAAATGTTATTGCTATTCTACTAATTCTACTCTTGACTGCTCTTAGGATGCTCAATTATGCTCTTGCTTCACTTTCCAAAATTTCTAGGATAAAAATGGTGAAAATGATTTGTATTTATATGCAATTCTTCTAATTTCTTGAAAATCAAATATCGATAGCTGACAAATGATTTTGGATTTTTAAATATTAAAATTCTCACACTAACATATTTAAAATTTACCTAAAAAGGGTTGAACAAGGGCGTTGGGAGCCCTAGTCCAGACCCATCCCTTTGGAGGCCTCAAACATCATGGGAAAATATTAAATGTCTATTTTCCATCCCATCTTTTAATTTTTCAAATATGTTTATAAAACAAGCAGAGTAGATGCATAATTAAATCCAAGCACATAGAGGAAGCGAAAACCTAGCGTGAAAGTGTCAAGGGTGACAATTTCAATGCTACAGTAAAATATTTGTCCATCCACTTTTTTACTTAAAATTATTGAAATAAAATCCTTGCTAGTCTAGGTGGACCTTATATCATATAGGCCTACAAAATCTCATTAGTGTCTAAAATTAAACATATATGCCAAAAACAATCATATTGACTAGAAAACTCAATGTGAATTTTACAAAGAGTTATGTGTGTGATTTATTTTGATATTAAAAGATATTTTTATTTCAAGATAAATTTGAATATTTTTTCTCCGAGGACATGCTTTTACAAATTTGGGGGAAATTTTTTCAAGATTCAAGTAAGACTTATCTTTTTGTGGGATTTTGTAGATAATACCCATAATTCATTTATATTTGGGTTCTCAACTCTTTCATGCCTCTTAACAAGTTTCATTAGTGCTCTTCTACTTATTTTTGGTGTTTTACTTGTCTTCCTTATTAGGTAATGTAGTTACACATTGTTTAAAATTGGTATTTTTGGTGTATGAGGTCCAACCCACTCTTTTATATGCATTGATTATATTTTTCTCAATAATTTATTTACTATTAGAATTTGATGTTCCTTGGCCAAAAATATTCATTATGATTCTAAACTTAAGATTTTTCATTATTTTAATGAACAATTATCTTCCTATTTCATGTAGGCTTTCAAAAAGCATTTTTCATATTTTATTAACATTTCTTCTACAAATACGTTTAGGAATCTCATCAACCATTGGTTTTAAAATGTTCTCATCAATTTTAATTAAAAAGTTAGGTTTTTATGTAAAATTATAGGTGTTCTCAATGGTAAACTTGTTTCATGACATAAATTTGTAAACAAGTTACCTTCATATTTAAAGTTTGGCATATTTATTATGTTTTGAATAGATTGATCAATAGGTATAAAATCATTGTTGTTAGTTTTATTATTTATCAATTAAATTGGTGTTTGAGGAATTTGTTCAATATCATATTGAGGTGGCAAAGAGGATGTACCTTCAACTTTGGGATGAATATATTTTATTGCATTAAGTTTTTGCATTCGTTTAAATTATTCTCTTCCATACCTTGAAAGGATGACTCTATTTTAAATTGAGCAATTAGATTGTAATTATAATTTACACCACCATTACATAGAAATAATGTAAAATGGAATATCATTTTGATTTCATATTTATTTTCAATATAATGTATCATGGCTTTATAAATCCAAATATAATCCCATATAAAATTAAACCTCAAGCTGCCCCAAAATGACTAATTCTCAACTAACTATTATTTTAATAAAAATAACCTTTATTTAGGGCTGATGCAAGAAGTTGGGTCCACAAAAAGTTCAAAAAGTTGAAGTGTTTTTGTTGTTTTTCAAAATTTGTCACTCTTGGACTAAAAATTTGAGGCACTTATACAATGTATTTTAAAAAAAGTCAGTAATATGAAATTTATAATTTTGAATCTAGTTTCCAAATATGTAATTTATTCAAATACCCAAATGATGGAAATCGAATTTTGATAGAGATGTATAAAAACCACTTTTTAAAAGTCTTTTTTTTACCATACCATTCACGTGTACGGACGCCACTTTTTGACCCAAATAAAAATATTTTGCTAATTCCTTTTGGGGAAAGATAGCTAACAACATGAAGATTGATGAGGATATTTTTTTTTAATTTTTTTCTGAATTTTTTTATTGGCCATAATTATTGTTTTTAAAAACCAATGTGTACGAACAACATAATTGGACCTAAACTAAACATTTTTTGAATCTTTTTTTCATTGTGTAGAGAATTGTATTAAGATTGATGCCATATAAAAAATTTTACAAGAAAATTAACCAAAAAAAGTCTGCTATTTCAAGTTTATGGGCTTGTTTGCTTAGAAATTAATTAAAAATAAAAAAATATAATCTAATCTTTAAAAAATTATATATTTGGAAACTAAACATCGTGTTCTCTAATAGTTTTTAATTTCATAGGTTGATTCAAAAAAAAAGTCCATTACCCATATTGCCAAAGTTGAACATTTCTTTTGAACCTGTCTTAGTTTTTTAGTTGTAGGTCAAAGGCTAAGGGTCGGGTTTCCAAGCCTTTCCCGAGCCTAAAACCGAGGCAGGATGTAGGTTGGGGATTCAAAATTTAAAAAACGCGTACGCGTTACAAAACACATACGCATTCTTTATTTGCTTGATTATTTAAAAAATTAAATAATTTTTAGAAACACGTACGCATTTCTAAAAGGTATTTAATTTTTTAAATAAATGGCTCGTACGTGTTATAAAACATGTACACGTTTTATAACGTGTACACATTTTTTAGTGTGTACCCAAAGCATAACGCATACACATTTTTTTTAGGCTCGAGTACCCGAAGCATAACACATACACGTTTTTTTAAATAACATGTACACATTTCCTGCAAGATTTTTTTTATCGAAACTTCCCCTCTTCGTGGACCCAACTTCTTGCTTTTACCCTTTATGTTTATCTAAATTATATCTATTATACTAAATATGTAATAAAATACCAACATTCCCCCTTATTAAGTAAACCTAAACAAAGGAAAAAAATACTGCAAGGATTTTACACAAAAACCTTTTGGAAGCTTTGATGGAGCACCTCCACCAATTCTCCAACTGTGAATCAAGAATTACTCAATTATCCATAATAACATAACTCCTTTTACAAATCAATATTATCTCAATTATCTATAGGTACCACTCACGAAGTTTTTGGATCAATACAAAATCAATTACCTACAAACCAAAAATAACTACCTTGCCTCCTTGCTCCGTGAAGGGACTCAAAATTAAACTGTTGTTGCTTCTCATGCAAACTATCACCTTTGAGTGAAAAGCTAGCTTGAAATGATAATATACATCCAACCTCCAATTTTATTGTGTTTGGTTAGGGCCACTTCTAACCAAAAAGTGTGTGGAGGACCACTAGTTTGTGGTTAGAGGAAAAACACTTTTTAGTAGCATTCATATGCATAAATGACAACTTTAACCCTTTTGGATGTGTTTTTAGATTTCAATATGACCTAATGCAGATTTTTAAATACATGTATGAGCTAAATCTAACTTGCAACAACTAAATTAACCCTAATTATCTTTTAAATGAAAGTGCAATACAAATTTTGACTCTTTTCAATACTTTTTATGAAAATTATGTATGCCTAAATGATGAATTCATACAGAATTACACTCAAATTTTAAAATGATATGTTTCAGATTTCAAAAGAATATTTAAAGTGCATAAAATAGTTAGATTCACCAAAATATTTGATTGGAAAGAGGGATCTAGGTCTTAAATCACACTTCTTCCAATATGAAACATATTGAAGGATTAAAAATGATCTCAATACCCACTTGGCTACAAACTTAAATGAAAGATCCAAAATGGTGGATCAAGGTTTTAATCCTTTGTTTTTGGATGGGTTGAATGATGTGTTATTGACTAAATTTTATGATGTAATGATGTTCCTAGGGTAATTATGAAGATACAATAAACTGTTGATATTTCAGAAAAAAAACACAAAACAAATAGACTAAAATAGTTTTTAGAATAGTAGAGGGAAAACACAGAGGAACCTGGCATATACATTTAGGCTTGAAATAGCTAGAAAAGGATGTTGGGTGCCCTAGATTGTGTAGCAACTACTCAAGATCTGACTTCACACTCGTATTGCTCCTAATTTACAAGTCCCCTTCTGAGGTCACTATTGGAACTTTGTTTGTTGCTAATAAAATTCAGTTCCTTTGATTTGACAACTTGTAGGGCTTGAATGCATGAATGAGCATTAGTCTTCAAATCTTCTTCTAATTCGCTTCAGATCTATAACTTGCACACATGAAAGAGGAGGAAGGGTTGTGTTGTATACAACTTTTCCTAAGTCAAAACCCATTTTGGTATTTCTACCTCCACAATAACTATGATGATGTAAAAAAAGAGCTTACCCTCAATCGAGCAGAGGCTAAATGATAAACAAGTGATAAATTGACTATTGTTCCAACTCACCACTCAAATCTACATTCCTTGATGTACTAAAATCATGTACTCATCACATTCAAGCAGAAATTGATTCTTGATTTGACAAAATAAATGAACATAAAACATGAACAAACTCATAAAAATATGATGTGTGGCTAACATGATGCTTGATTGAAATAAATGTTATTGTAATTCTACTAATTATACTCTTGACTGCTCTTAGGATGCTCAATTATGCTCTTACTTCACTTTCCACATTTTTGAGGATTAAAATGGTGAAAATGATTTGTATTTATATACAATTATTCTATTTTCATGAAAAATCAAATACTGATAGTCGACAAACGATTTTAGATTTTTAAATATTAAAATGTTCACACTGGTCCATATTTAAATTTTAGCTAAAAAGGGTTGGATAAGGGCGTTGGGTGCCCTAGTCCAGAATCATCCTTTTCAGGGCCTTAAACATCGAGGGCAAATATTAAATGTCTATTTTCCATACCATCTTCTAATTTTTTGAAGATGTTTATAAAACAGGCGGATTAGATGCATAATTAAGTCCAAGCACATAGGGGAAGCTAAACCTTGTGTGAAAGTGTCAAGGGTGACGATTTCAACGCTACAGTAAAATATTTGTCCACCCACTTTTTCATTTAAAATTATTGAAATATAATCCTTGCTAGTCTAGGTGGACCTTATATCATACAGTCCTACAAAATCTCTTTAGTGTCTAAAATTACACATATAAACCAAAAACAATCATATTGACTAGAAAACTCAATGTGAATTTTATAAAGAGTTATGTGTGTGATTTATTTTGACATTAAAAGATGTTTTTATTTCAAAATAAATTTGAATAAATTTTATTTGAGGATATATTTTTACAAATTTGGGGGAAAATTAAGGCTTCAAGTAAGACTTATATTTTGGTGGGATTTTGTAGATAATACCCATAATTCATTTCTATTTGGGTTCTCAACTCTTTCATGCCTCTCAACAAGTTTCATTAGTGTTTTTCTACTTATTTTTGGTGTTTTACTTGTCTTCCATATTAGGTAATATTTATTTGTTTGATTAATTACTATAGTTGTAGCTACACATTGTTTAAAATTACTATTTTTGATGTGTGAGGTCCAACCCACTCTTTTATATGCATTGATTATATTTTTCTCAATAATTTTTTTACTATTAGAAAATGATGTTCCTTGGCCAAAAATCTTCATTATGATTCTAAACTTAAGATTTTTCATTATTTCAATGAATAACTATCATCTTCCTATTTCATGTAGGTTTTCAAAAAGAAAATCATGTTTTATTAACATTTCTTCTACAAATACGTTTAGGAATCTCATCAACCATTGGTTTTAAAATGTTCTCATCAATTTTAATTAAAAATTTAGGTTTTTATTTAAAATTATAGGTGTTCTCATTGGTAAACTTGCTTCATGACATAAATTTGTAAATAAGTTAAGTTCATATTTAAAGTTTGGCATATTTATTGCATTTTAAATAGGTTGATCAATAGGTGTAAAATCATTGTTGATAGTTTTATTATTTATCAATTAAATTGGTGTTTGAGGAATTTGTTCAATATCATATTGAGGTGACAAAGAGGATGTACCTTCAACTTTGGGATGAATTTTTTATTGCATTAAGTTTTTGCATTCGTTGCCTTTGTTTCTCTAAATTATTCTCTTTCATATCTTGAAAGAATGCCTCTATTTGAAACTGAGCAATTAGATTGTAATTATAATTTACACCATCATTACATAGAAATAATGTAAAATAGAATATCATTTTGATTTAATATTTATTTTCAATATAATGTATCATGGCTTTATAAATCCAAATGACTAATTCTCAACTAACTATTATTTTAATAAAAAAATAACCTTTATTTATGTTTATCTAAACTATATCTATTATACTAAATATGTAATAAAATACCAACATTCCCCCTTATTATATAAACCTAAACAAGGGAAAAAATATTGCAAGGATTTTACACAAAAAAACCTTTTTGAAGCTTTGATGAAGCACCTCCACCAATTCTCCTCACTCACTTAAGAAACACCAAATTGAACCCATTAGCATGTCTCCTGATTGTCAAACCTATAAAATATTTGTAAATAAAGATATAATCTATTATTCAAATGCATAAATATCCTCCTATGAGTAGAGACAAAATCCATTATCCACAAGAAAAATATCATCCAACTGTGAATCAAGACTTACTCAATTATCCATAATAACATAACTCTTTTACAGATCAATATTATCTCAACTATCTATAGGTACCACTCACCAAGTTTTTCGATCAATACAAACTCAATTATCTACAAACCAAATATAACTACCATGCCCCCTTGCTCCATGAGGGGACTCAAAATTAAACTAGTGTTGCTTTTCATGCAAAGTATCATCTATCATGTTTGAGTGAGAAGCTAGCTTGAAATGATAATATACCTCTAGCCTCCAATTTGATTTTGTTTAGGTAGGGTCACTCTAATCGAAAGGTATGTGGGGACCCACTAGTTTGTGGTTAGAGGAAAAGCACTTTGATGATGCTCTCCCTCTTGTGATTGAGATGTCAAAAACTTGGTCTATCAAGAGTATAATACTCACAATGATCAAGGTGAAGCCAACCAAAATATTGAAAATCAAGTATCTAATTAAGAACTCACTTGACCAATGAATTAACGGGGGATATGAAAATTCACTCCACCCAATTTTGATGGAACGATGATAGGAGATGGAGCCAAAGCATGGCTAATCAAGATAAAAATATTTTGAGATAAGGAAAGATTCAAAGATAGCCAAGGTAGTTTGGGGAGCATATCAATTGGTGGGAGAAGCATCCACTTGGTGGATGAATAAGAAAAAATAATTAGGATTGAGTTCCCTAACTCTAACATGGGATCAATTCATGTAATTTTTAGACAATGGTAGTTACCTCAACTCTACTTTGATCAGAAGTCAACTAATTTTCAAAACCTACAATAGGGTGACATGTCAATAATAGAATATTGGGAGAATTTCACTAGATAGTTGAAGTATGTTCCTCAGTATCAAAAGGATAAGAGGTTCATGATAAGGAAATTCATCATGGCCATAAATTCTCAATTTGGACGAGAAGATGATTTTTATGATCCAACGACTATGGACCAAGTATTTGAGAAGGCTATGAAGAATGAACAAAAGCTCAATTTATCTCAATAATCGAGACAATACTAGGAATAAGTTTGGTTGGACCAAGTCATCACCTTCATTAAAAAAGAAATGATGTATAATCAAGATTCTAAACCGAATAAAAATGGGAAGGAATCCATAAATAATAGAAACGGTTCTCAAAATGGGAAAAGGAGCAAAGATGTTGGATAAAGAGATAATTTCAAGAACGATTAACCTGTTGAGAAGAAAGGACGTCTGAGTGAATGTTTTGATTGTGGAGTAGATAATTATGCAAACTAGTGCCCAATAAAAAGTCAAGGAAATCCGTACAAGGGACAACTATTGCCTGCTCAATGTGCAACTTTTCAACTAAGGATTTAGGAAACTAATGATAACCACCAAGCTAAATATGAAATTGGTCTTATTAAGGTTACATGATGTAATTTGAAATTCCTATCTCAATTCTAATAAACACTAGTGCAAAAAATCACTTTTTTTATTAAAAAAATTCATACAAGAGTTGGATTTATGGCTAGACCCTAGTTAGTCGAATATGCTAACCACTCTAGAGCTTAGGTAGAGAAATTTTTGTTTGAATCCAAGGTTAATTTTCCCTCTTTTTCAACTTAGGTCAATTTGTACATAGATCCATTAGGATTGTATGATGTCATTCTAGGTATTAATTTCTTGTGGAAGAATAGAACCAAAGAAGACTATTTTGACAAAATAATTGAATGTCTAGATCTTTGGGAATGCAACATTAATTCAAGAGTTTCAAGATAAAGTAAAGATTAGGTAGATTTTTGCTATGCAATTAAAAAGGCTTAGAAAGAAAGGCTGTCATGTGTTTGTTGTAAAAATGGAGCAATTAGAAGAATCCAAAGAACTAGTTTATCTTGATGACCAATACTTCTATCAATATTAGAAAATATATGAAGGAAATGCTAGAGAAATATAAGAAATATATATTACAATCAAATAAATATCATACTTAAAACTATATATCTTTATTTAATTTAGAACATTTATTTTAATAACATTATATTTAATCATCTCTTTATTATAAATTTTAAATTATTTATTTATAAGATATTAATTAATCTACCTAGTAAAGACAATTTATTTTACTTTTCACATATGAAAATATATAGAACAATAGTTGTCGATGCATTATGTATGGAAGTTATGTTTTATTAACCGTCCTTATGGATTGGCTAACAAGAGATTACTACAAACATTTTGACAATAAAAAAATAAATATATTTTTTTTCTTTACTTTTGAATTATGTGGAAATTAGAAGTTTTTTTACATATATGTCTAGATTTCATATTTTTATAATAGGATAGGAGGCATAGAAGAATATTGATGTTATTAGTGACAATCCAAATTTAAGTGTGTAGTAGAAGTTATTATAGTTTAGGACTTTATGTTGTTGTTTTGGAATTTTTAAGGGTGTAGATAAGATTTTCTCTTTTGTGTTAATTCTTTTTAAGAATAGAGACGAGACCTTTCATATGTGGATTTCCTCAATTGATTGAGTTTAACAACTTTAATTAATAAAAAAATAATAAAAATTTAAAAAGAGTATTGACATATTTAATTTTAACCAATACTCCAAACCTATTACTCGTGACTTCACCAACCAAATTATTAATTTCAAAAGCATTCATTAATACCTCAAGTTCATACATATTAGATATTATTATCTAATTCTTGTCCATATTTATAATTTCATCCACTTAATAAATTAACTTTAAAAACTTCAATCAATATAAAAAAAACATAAATTTTAAAAAATAAGACCACTCCAACTTAAATCAATAGCTCAAATCCATACATATTACTAACTTACTTCCATCTCCATTTATAACCCAAACATATTACTAAATAATTTCCATCCCCATTTACAACCTTACCCACTGAACCAGTTTACTTCAAAACAAATTGATCAATATAAATAGCAACACAAATTTTAATTTTCATCGATGCCCCAATGCATGTTAGGAACTTGAACAATTTTCCTGTCTCAGAAGAACCTACAATTTAAGTCTCTGTGCTCTTATTCTAACATAATAATTTACCTCACTGAGAAAAAAGGACAAACATAAGAAAATACAAACCTTTTTGGCAGGGTATGTAGAACAATTGCACAGGCTTTACGGGCGGTAGGAAATGAAGTTCTAGCTGTTTACCCTCCCGTTCTCGTCTGTGGTTAGAGAATTCCTTAAATCAGCTGGATCAGATGCAGACCGCAACCATTTTGTCAATGTGTGTACAGCTGTTAGGGAAATGATTTAATGAACTCAAGCCCAAGGGCTTCCAGTAATGATAGTAGTTGCTGTTGATGAATTTATTGCAGATAAAATGAAAAAGATTGCAGAAAATTAAACTGAGACAATTTGACAATACACAAATACGAAACATGGATTTATAGTGGTTTATCAATTTGACTACATCCACTTTTAAGCAGGGGAATTCTCATTAATATCTCAATTATTTATACATCTACAGTATCAAGTATGTGTAATCAGCAATGAATAATAATCAATTACATTATCCACAAAGGATAATCCTATTCGCTTCGAATAGGAAAATGAAGAGACACTTCACTTGGAGGAAAAAACAAGGCTGACCGTTGGACTTCAACACCCAACAGTTACAACCCAAAGACATATAAAAAACATGATGCAAGCATTTTAGCTCAAAAATCAAACTATAGAGAAAAAATGTGGGTGAATATTACCTGCCAATAATTTCTTTTACAAAACCATTTAAAATGGTTTCTGTTGCTCCATTTGAGAAGACAATGTGCAAAAACTTATTTGAAATAGAAAATAACAGGAAAATGAGTAATTGAACTTACCAGTGTAGTAAAACAGAAGTTCCGTGAATCTGTACAATAGAAGAAGTGCATATAAAATCTGATTAAAAAAAAGGAAAGCAAAGACAACAAGAGAAAATCCTGTACAGTAAAATATTTTACTATTGCGAAAATTCAACCATTCTCCGATGTAATAATGAATCTCTGTTACTTCACTTTTAAACAAGTGTAGATAAAACTATTTATTAGCAATTAAGCAACATAGATGCACACATTCACACAAAGAACACCATATATATGTGGAAACCCAGAATGGAAAAAACCACGGTGCGAAGAGCTACTTGGAGCTACTGTCCAATATAGTCTTACAAAATAATATACAACTCATAAAGATTTTGTAAGCACCAACCACAAGAGTTACAACCTTAATGAGAGACACCAATCTCCTCAAATTCTAATATGAAGGAACCAACCAACAAGAGACACCAATCCCGTATAACAAAGTCACTGAGCACCAACTTAGATCAACATTACATAAATCTTGTCATGAATCAATAGGCGAACACACCCTCTAATGATATGTTGGTTTTGCTCAACATCCCTAACTTCTCCTTTTTGCTCGCACATTATTTTACATATTCTTTCATGCAAAATTTATCACTCTCATGACACACACAATTTACTATATATATATAACATTTCATGTCAACCTAGAACCTTTTAACACCATTTGCAATTAGCCATATCAGCCAAGGATAGACCTTAATTAAAATTGATATGAAACGTGTAGTCAGTGTGGTTCTAGATCAAATACGTCATGTGCTTCCTTCCAAAGTCTTAAGCTGGTCTTATTTTATCTTCATACACTTTCCCAACTGGCACACACTTCCCTTTTCTAGTGCAAACACTTAGACAATATTCATAGTCAATCAACCAACATAGATTATATTTTGTCACTTCTATCTTTCTTTTTGTTGAAGCTCAACCTCTGAAAGTCTGGAATCTGATACATCATGAGTAAGCTTACTTTAGGTCCAAATCGTAAGCCATAACATTCATCTATGGTAGAATGTAGAGCCAAAAATAATGACAGTTTAATATAGTGCATGTGTAACAAACCATAGAATACTACCACAAACACTTTTAGACAACTTCCAACAACTGTAATATACAAGATGATATTTAAGAATACTACAAGTTGCCTTTTTCCCAGTAATGATAACATTAACATTCTATAGTTGATCACACCACTTGTCACAATACTTCCTGATCTCAAACATATGACATGGTAGGAGTAATTACATTTAATTCTCATCGATTTGTTGATCCTTTGACAAATACATTTGACATTTTACATTTGGCATTACACTTTTGACATCAATGACAACATATGTTCAACAATGAGTAATAAATGTATGTAAGGAAGCAATCAAAAGTACGATGAAACAACCATCCATTACCATTACTACAAAAAATAATGGTCATTATTGTTATGAATTTAGGAAAAAAATATTTGATCAAAACAAGCAAAATGTGAATTTAACTAATGAAAATAAAACTATAAATTGATATTTATTACTTGGAATATTATTGAAGAGAGTAAAAAATATTTGTGGTATTTGGATAGTGGATGTTGTAATCATATGAGTGGAAAAAAAAAGTGTAGAAATATTGATGATTGATTCAATATAAAATAAGATTGAGAAACAAAACTATGTCAATCATCGATAAAGGCAACATAATCCAAAAAAAAGCAAGGTGAGAAAAAGATATTCTTGATGTTTATTATGTGCTCTTTTTGAAGCATAATTTATTTAGTATTGGAACATTATTGCAAAAGGGTTATAGAGTTTATTTAAAAATGGAGCATGCATTATTCTCTCTAGAAATTGAAGCAATAGGATAATTATAAAAGTGCCCATGAAAAATAATAAGATGTTTCCATGAAGGATACAAAATAAATTATATGTTTCTTTTAAAGAGAATGCAAAGGATCAATCACAGTTGTGGAATTTTAGATATGGTCAATTAAGTTTTAGTGGGATGAATCTATTTTTTAAGAAATATGGTGAAAGTATTTCCTATAATAGAGCATCCTAATAAAATTTGTGAAGGTTTTTTTTATTGGAAAACAACACAAAGATGCATTTCCAATTGAAATTTTATCTAGAGTATGAGGGCCCCCTGACTTAATGCATTTAGATTTGTGTGAACCAATGGAAATACCTTAAATTGGTAATAACAAGTATTTCATGACTTTCATTGATTATTTTAGCAAAAATCTTTAGTGTTACTTTTAAAATATAAATACAAATAATAGCTATTTGGTGTATTTCAATACTTCAAAATATTGGAAGAAATATAAAGTGGGTAATTGTATAAATTTTTAAGAAGACAAAGAGGATGAGAGTATGCTTCAAATGAATTTATTAATTTTTATAAGTTAAATAGAGTGAAAAATCAATTCACAACAAGATACACACCATAAAAAATGTTTACTTGATGATGTTGTGTATCTACATAGATTCGTATTTGTGAGGTAATGGGTTCATCAAGGGAAAAAAACAAACTTACACTATACACAAAGGTGAACAACCAAGGTGAAATTTTAGAATTATCTGTGTATGTAAATATTTTAATTTTATGGTTCAAAATATAATTTTTTTTAATGAAAGTTTCAAATCAACCATCAAGAAAGAGTTTAAGATGAAAAACTTGAATTTGGTGAAATACATACTTGGAATTAAAGTGAGTCAAACAAATGATGAGATATTTATATATCAAAGTAAGTACACAAATAATGTATCAAAGAGATTCAAAATGTTGAATAACAAACCAATAGGTACACTAGTTATAAGATGACAAAAATTGAGTAAAGAAGATAACATAAACAATGCATAGCCAATATTATATAAAAGATAGGGTAGGAGTTTGAGTTATTTGATAGCTATAAGGCTTAACATAATGTATAAAGTTAGTTTAATATCCATGTTCATGGAAACACCAAATTCAATACATATCTACGTGCGCATAAAAAAGAAATTAAAAATATGTTAGTAGAAATAAAAATCATGCTATTTGACGTACTACAGTTCAAAACTTAATTTATGCAGATCCAAATCATTGAGTTTCCTTAATTTCTTTTGTAATAATAATATTTAATAATTAATTTTTTTATGAAATATATATACACACACTTTTCTTGGCGTATAAATCTAAAAAATTAAGTTATTTAAGAGCATTTATAATAAAGAAGGCATACATTCCCCCGTTTATGAGGTCTAACAGGCTAATCTTGTTATCCACTTGAGGAAGAGGGTGGTTGGAAATAAAATTTTATGGTGCATTGCAAGGTAATCAAAGCAATGCAGGGGCATGATGTGTGATCCAAGATAGTAAAGGATAGGTATGTTTGATAGTAGCCAAAAAGCTTGGCAGAGCCACCAACAATGAGGCAGAGTGCCAAGCAACCATATTAGGTGTGAAGATGGGGTGCAAGCTAAGATATCAAAACATCCATCTTGAAGGGGATTCACAGAAAGTTATCAATTTAATTTGAAGGAAATATTCTCTGAATTGGGTACTAAGCAAATGGCTAGAGGACTTAATCAAACATTAGGGGGAATTTTAATCATTTAGGATTTCACACATATATTGCTTGTGAAGGTAATAAATCGACTGACGAAGCAGTCAACATGGCCATTAAAATGGGGATGGAAGAAGGGGTGTGGGAATCAGAGAAGGCCTGGCACAAATTCCATGAGGAGATCTTAAGGACATAATAACTCATGCCATCTATTAATTAATCGAGGTGGTTAATCACGTTGGAGTGTGCAAATGAGTGGGAAGTACAAAAGAATTTGCGAAAATGATTAGGTTCAATCCTTATAATGAATGAATGAGAGATTTTAATATTGTCCACAAGACCAAACTGTCTAAGGGACCGAGAACCACAAAGATAGAAACTACACAAAGTAGTAGATGGCACTTTCCCAAACCACATTTGGTAAGCAAGCGCGCAGAAATGGACACACCAATATGTCTGAAAGCAAGGCGATGACAGATGGCTTTCTTTGGAGGTCTCTCCGAACTGCAGTTGAGGGCAATATTTAAGTCTAATTGCTGGTTGGTCATGCACGCAATAAGGCTAGTGTTGGGCGACTGCTACTCAAATGAGTGCCCTCAAATGAAGCCTATCATTACCATGTAAACACGAACATCACATCAATGTTCATGGTAATGATTCTGGATACCAGTGAGAAGACGAGGGTGGGAGAGAAGATAATGGAGGATTTGATATGGTTGTGGTGGCGAGGAGGCATGTAGGAAATTCTGCAGCGATCATCTCCAAGGATTCTGCAGCCATTTAGTTGGTGGACTCAATAATACAAAGGGTGTATCTCTATACAACCACTTTTATCGAGCACAAAAAAAATAAAAATAAAGAAGACATACATTCATTTATGCATGGATGCATATATAACATATATGTATGTATCTATTTAGAGTAATTTTTCTTTTCAACGATAAATACATTATTTTTTAGTAAATTTTAAATAAAATAAATTAACACATTTTCTTTCACAACACATACATATTTAAAGCAGGAAGATTGTCTTAAGGTATGTTTTTTTTTATTGGTGCAAGTAACAACTATAAAAAAACTAAAAAAAATTGACTATCTTCTTACATCGATATTTTTATTTTGCAAATAGAATGAAAATAAAAAATAACTAATAACCATTGGTGATTTAAGATGAAAAAAAGGAATCAAATTATATATACAACAAATTTGATTTTCTCCTTTTTCTTTCTTTCGGTTTACAAAATTATTTATAAGGATGCAACACTCTCTTGAATTCATGATAGAGTTTACTAATAAATACAAGGATATTTTTAACATAAATATGTTCAATTTAAACCTCCAAACAAAATCTTGCAAATTAATATTTCACAACTAAGGACAATGAAGGTTTTTTACATCTCAATCATAGGGTTTGAACACAAGTCCACAAAAATACAAGTTTTCCTCGAAGAATCCAAGTTTCAAAACATATCTAATGAGAACCCAAGATTAGAAAAGAACATATGAATCAATGAATCAATTTATAGGAAAAGGGGAGATGAGGGGAACTCTAAGACCGCATTTATCCTCTCAATCTTCCCATCCGTTTGAGGATGATAACTTGTGGACATGAGATTTTTAGTTCCCATTAACTTGAAGAGTTCTTCCCAAAATTTGCTCGTAAATCTAGAATCCTTGTCTGAGATGATACTTAGGGGTACACCCCAATTCTTTACAACATACCTAAAGAAGTAATTCACAACATCCTTCACTTTGCAAGGTTGCTTACATTCTAACAAATGTGCCATATTTAGAGAATCGGTCAACAACGACCATGATACTGGATAATTCATCCACCTTAGGTAATTGCATTATAAAATCCATACTTATGCTTTCCCAAGGATGCTCTGGAATAGGAAGGGGCTACAATAGTCTTCTTGGCAAACATCTCACAAACTTATCATGTTGACAAATCAAATAGGTCTTCACATAGTCCTCTACATTCTTCTCTAGCCAAGGTGCCTAGCCCAAATTGTATTGTGGCACTCTCAGATCATATACCTTCTCAATTCTTTCCACTTCAAGATATAGAGTCGATTCTAAGTAAACATCAGGAGTTTTTCCTCCTTGTGGAACTTCCAAGTTCTACCCTACTTTTCCTAGTTGACCAATTGGTAGGCTTGCAAATCCATCTCAATTCCCTCTTTGATCTTCTCTATGATCTCATCTGAGAGGGAAACCCTACTCTTTGAGCCTTCATCTCCATGTTGTTCTTGGATGGTGTTGCCCAATTTTTACCTGTGGGCTCAATCAGACAGGATAGATCATGTGACAGAGGTTCGAGAAGGCCAAATGGAACATTCGCACAAGGGAAAAAGTCATGAATCCGATGCTAGGTCACAGGGAACTCAGTTGGGAAGCCTGCCTTGTTCAGGTTCAGCATAAAATCCTCCAAGGAGAGAGTCCCTGAAACCTTCCAGAGGTCTCGCCGAAGGAAAGCAACGTTGCCGAAGGGAAGTGAGCTTGGTAGGAGGTCTCATTGATAACGAAAAGTCATGTTGACAAGCCTTGTGCCTTCGGTGTAACGCGAGAAGCCCAGCAGGAGGTCTCACTGACACAAGAATGTCTCGTAGACAACAAAAGACCTCGCCGAGAAAGTTTGAATTCAGTAAAAAGTCTTGCCGATATAGCGAGGTCTCCCCGACAAGAAAAAAGGAGCTTGCCGAAGGATTTTTCCTTCGGCATAAGGTCTCAGCAGTGCAGAGGGTCCTGCCGATAAAGGGAGCCTTCGGTGTAATATTCCAAGTCAGAGAAAGGTTTTCCTGACCCGGTGATGTCTCTCCGACATGTTTCGTGCTCGCTCAAGAATAGGGGTTGTTCCCTCGGAAAATGGTCTTACCGATATGGTGATCTCTCCCTGACAAGAAGGATGAAATCTCGGCGAAGGGAAACGTCTTCGACAAAAGGTCTTGCCGAATGCAAGAGGTCATGCTGACAATAGTTCACCGGGGAGTTCTCGACTTAAGTTTTTTCCTTCGACAAGATGTCTTCCCGAAGGGATGGGCTCTCGGTGAAGGTTGGTGCCTTCGCCAAAATGTCTTGCTGAATGCAGGAGGTCTCCCTGACATATTTGACATCGGTGTAGCTTCCAACCGTCGGTGTAATGTCTTGCCGACATGGTGTGGTCTCAGTGACGGAAGTAGGTATCGGTATGACTAGTGGACCTCGCTATGAAGTCTTCCCGACTTGCCAGAGTCTTGCCGAAAGAAATGTAGAGCTCGGTAGAATGGAGTGCGTTCGGGGTGACCTCAATCAACTCCTGCCGAAGATGAGGGGGTCTCGGGGTAACGTTATGCCTTCGGTAAAACATCTCACCGACCCGATAGGGTCTCACAGAAAGGAAATAAGCCTGGGGAGAATAAAGTGATATCGTCACAAGGTCTTCCTGACTGACGGATGTCTCCCCGACTAAAGAGAAAGTAAACTCATCACCGAAAGAAAGGACTGCTCGCCGGGAGGTCTGGCTGAGGTGTGGAGGTCTTTCCGAAAGGTTTTCCCTTCGGTATGATGTCTCGGCGAAAGGGAGTTGTCTCACCGACATGGAATGATGGTTCCCGCTAGGAAGTCTCGGTGGAAATTTTGAATTCGGGGAAAGGTCTCGCTGACCAAGATAGGGTCTGGCTGAAACAAAAGTGAGCTCGGGGTAAATGAAATGAGCTCACCATGAGGTCCTGCCGACTCGGTAGGGTCTTGCCGACATTGATGTGCTCGTTGAGAGCAGAGGGGCTTGATAGAAGGTCTCCCCGACCATGAAATGGGCTCACCGATAGTATATTTCCTACAGCATGAGCTCTCACCGACTGTCACATGTTTTGTCGATGGTTGCAGGAGGGTATAATCACATTGGGGAGACACGATTAGTGTCTCACCGACATGCGATTCCACAAAGGGAGCTTTTGACCGCCCAAGGAATCTATGTGGCATCTAATCAACCAATGAGAGTGAGCTAAGGGCGGTCTGTGGAAATTTGACCAGGATGAAGAAGATCAACAGGATGAAAAGCAACATGTATCTGTTCTAAGCTCAGGAGCATTCAAAGCGCTTGATAGGGAGGTTAGAAAGCAGACACGAGACCAGGAAATGAATGTGGTAGCTGCAAAAGATCTGAAGAGGACCATTCATGGAGGCGACTCCTTCACCGACATGGGTAGCAAGGACACGCAGGAATGATGCATTAATTTCAATCAAAAGATCTGAGGAAGATTTATCCCGAAGGGAGATATTTTTGTAAGCCCTAAGTGTCGACACTCTTTCGTATATAGGGCATTTTTTTTGCCTTTTGTAGATAGTTCGGCCTGTGCATGTTTGGGGAGTTAGTGATTTTTGACAATCCTCTCTCTGCTGATGTATACATTATTGCTCAATTAAGGATTTGGAATAAAACATAGAGTTTACCTCGGAAGCCAGTGTTAATGTTTGTATTGCTCTCAGTTCTGTATTTCTTTTAGATTATGCAAGTTCTCAACTGTGTTTTTCTAAAAATTTGTATTCATACCTTAAAGCCATGAATTCATCTTTCCTTCTTAAGATATGTATGTAGAGAAATCCTTTTAAGAATAAGTTCATAGGTCTAAAGGGGTCATGCCGAATGATTAAAATACTAACTATTAGCTTCTCAGTGTATGTTCATCTTGTTTTCTTTTCATGATTTATTATAAACTCAGTGTATCACCATAGTTTAGTTTCATTCATGTACTCCTTCTCCCTTTCTCCTTTACTAAATCGTTAGTTAAGGTGATACCCAAAGGAAGACGGCCTTCTTCGAAGGTTCATTTCAATTTCTAGGTGACCCATAGCCTTGAAATGATCCCATGTTTCACTAGAAAGCTCAGTCTCCATCACTGTGTGTAGGGTGCATTCCTAGGTGGTAAGAGTTCTGGCATGCCCGGTGGGACCAGTTCCACATTATGTTGTTGGTTTAGTATGCAACCAACAAGTTCTAGGCTTTATAGAAGTCATTTGTGCATACTTGGCGACTCCGTAGAGAGAAAGAACTTCAAAATCAACGCCTTCTACAGTTTATGAGAATAGTTCAGACAAGGAGCAGCTTAGTTCATTTCAAATATTTGTAGTTGTCACCACCAAGAAGACAAGGTAGAGCAACGGAAAGACAAGGAACAACAATTATCCATTCTAGAAGAACTAAATCCACTCCTCCATCTGTGAGATCACATATTGTTGTCCTGACTTTGGTTTCACTTAGAGTGTCAGTAAATCCATCTCAGCCACTTCCAATGGCCGCTCCAAGGAATCAGCCCTTTGTTGCTTTTAATGGAGGGAGCCCCTTGAATTTGGCATAGCACAATGACATTCCAATGGCAGCCTTGAAGAGTCTGCCAACTTTTCACGAGAGAAGATCAAACTACCCCGATTGAACACATGAGAGATGTGGCTTTGTTATGCGGAGTCCATCACATAACCCAAGAGGATGTTGCTATGAGATTATTAGCTGCTTCACTGAAAGGAAGAGTTGTGCAATGGTATAGGAGCCTACCAGTCAGTTCAATTGCAACTTGGGACGAATTTGGAGACAAGTTGCATAAACAATTTCAGGACAGGTCTGATAACTTGTCTTTATTAGAACAATTAACTACAATTAAGAGGGCTCCACAAGAGCAGATGAATGATTTCAACTTTAGATTTCAAAGAACTTGGGATAGAATCCCTACAACGGTGAGGCCACCTCCAGAATATGCATTTTTTTTACTTTTTGAGGGCTCTTAACAGCGATATAACTGTTATGATACAATCAATGGGAGGGGTTTCTCTACCAGATGCTTTTGAAATAGCAATCAGAGCTGAAAATAGCCTAATACAGGTTGGTAAACTTGCTCCTAGGCCACCAATGCCTATACTTCCAGAGATTCATGCAAATATCCCTTTGCAGATACCTCCTTTTACACCTCTACCAGCTGTACCAACGCTGCCAGCTACTGCTCTAGCCATTGATAAACAAGAAAGTGTTGCTTCAGGCTCATCGCAAGAGTTACAAGAGATCAAAAGTCTTTTACAGACTTTTGGTAACAAGTTGGTGAACTTGGAAAAACAACAGTCCTATTCTAGGCCTTATTAGTAGCAGAATCAAGCCTCAAGTCAGCCTTTCCAAGGTCAACAACAACAATTCCAGGGGAATAGACAGCAGTATCAAGGTAATTACCAAGGCACAAGACAAAATATTGCTACAAAACCTTTTGAGGCCTATAATCCAGCTCCAATTAGTGTTGTCAAAGAGCTTGTTCCTGTTCAAAACAATTTGGATGTGGATTATGAATGGTGTTATCCATGTAATTAGCCACATAATCAAGCTACGTGCTCTAATGGTGTGATCAACCAAGCTCTTATGGTGCAGAATGTTGTAGGTGTGCAAGATTTTCCTAAGGAGGTGTATTCACAGTAGCAGGATCAGCCTGGAGAGGATTCAACTCTCCTAAATTGGTAGAGAAGAATTTTGTGGAGTGAACCAGGATGCCTCATTTGTTGCTGCTAATACTAGAGCCAAAAAAAGGGCTTTCGAGATTGAACAAGCAACGAATAAAAATAAGGGAGTTGTTGGTCCATCAAATCAGCAAGTACCACGCACTTTGTAGCAAGGTTATGACACTAGTAAGGAGTAGCCTTTACATGCTTCATCTGCAAGTCAAGTACAACCTAGCCATGTTGTTGTAAAGATGCAGCCAAAGGTAAATATATCTGCACCTTTCAACATTGTTGAAAGTATGAAAAAAATGAATGTTTCAATTTTGATGTGGGATTCTTTAGCAATCCCTGGTCAAATCAATTTGTTACAGTCAGCCTTATCAAATCCAGTTAGTTTGAATCCTCCAAATGAAGTATCTTTAGGCCAAACAAAGTCAGTTTTAACCAATGCACCTTTGGATAGTACCACACAGCAAAGTAAGGGTGTCAATCCCCCTCCTTTCTATGTTTCCTTAATAGTGGGGAATAAATTGGTGCACAATTGCATGGTTGATAGCGGGGCTAGCAGTTCGGTAATGCCAAAAAAGATTGCAGACCAGCTAGGTTTATAATACCAGCCATTAGAAAAGGGAGTACTTCAATTGGATGGGACAGCAGTAAACACTATAGGTGTAATTAAAAATCTGAATCTCACACTACATGCCTATCCCAATTTTTCAATCCCGCAAGATGTGTTCGTCATAGATTTGCCTCCATTTTTTGCTCTATGCATGTCTAGAGACTTCACGGCTAAAATTGGAGGGTATTTATCTTCAGATTGGTCCCATATTCTTTTTAGGACCAGGTATGGTACTAAGGTAACTATAACTGATGAGTCCCTTGCCAAGGATCACATCGAACCTTATGTGCCATCTGCTATAAACATTAATTCTATTGTTTTAGAGGATACTGAACTTGTTGCAGCACAAGAGTTACAAGTTGTGTGTACCTGAGGTACTCCTAAATGAATGGGTAGCTGAGAACGTGGTTGATAATCCAAATGAGCTTATTCAGGATGTTGGTCTGGGCAATTATGTATTGCATGAAGTTGGGACAGAAATGCCAAATCTTGAGAAAAGTGCAGAAAGTCAG
Organism: Sequoia sempervirens; assembly: GCA_007258455.2. Taxonomy (NCBI): domain Eukaryota; kingdom Viridiplantae; phylum Streptophyta; class Pinopsida; order Cupressales; family Cupressaceae; genus Sequoia; species Sequoia sempervirens. The sequence continues at coordinate 30,650 of VDFB02215502.1, forward strand.
TTTGAGCAGCAAAATAAATTATGGGAGATGTATTTTGATGGTTCAAGAAGCAAAAATGGCGCTAGAGGAGGTGCAATGCTTGTATCTCTGTAGGGTGATAAGTATTTTTCTACTTTCCATTTTGCTTTCGCATGCTCTAATAATTCTGTTGAGTATGAGGGCCTTGTTCAAGGTCTTGAGTGGGCAAGGAAGAGAGGAATAACTCACTTGAAAGTTTATGGGGACACTAAGTTAATTGTCAATCAAATAAGAGGCCTGAATGTTGCTAAAAATGACACACTAAAGTCTTATAGAAACAGAGTGTGGAATATGATTGAGGAGTTTGATGCCTTTAACTTACTATCTATTCCAAGGAACCAGAACAAACATGCTGATAGGCTTGCAGCCATTGGAGCGCAGTTTGATATTCCAGGTGACATTAGAAAAGAGAGAGTACAATAGTATGTGAAGGTTGTAGTTAGGCCGTCAATTCCTGATAACAACATTCACTGGCAGGTCTTTGACAGCGATGAACAAATCCTTTCTTTTTTGCTCGAAGATCAGTTTTCCATGGTTAATCAAGCAAAACTTAAGCAACAATATGGTGATCAAGTCATACAGTTGAGGACAAATAAGTTACCCAAAGGTCTTGTTACCTTAGAGTCAATTTTCAGTACAGATGATCAGCTTAAAAAGGGTAAATCTAGCTTGCAAATCAAAGAAGAACATTATGAAGAACTGGAGATTTTCAAAGGTAAACTCCTTAAGATAGGCAAAATTTGTTCACATGAAGATAAACAATCTTTTGTTGCCTTATGCCAGGAATTTTATGATGTATTTGCTTGGGAATACTCAGATTTGAAAGGATTTCATCCCCATATTTCTCAACACACAATTGAGTTAGAACCTAATGCTAAGTCAGTAAGGCAGAAACAAAGGCCCTTGAATCCTAAGCTTGAGCCCTTAATGATTAAAGAGCTGACCAAATTAGTTGAGGGGGTATTGTCTTTCCTATTAAGCATACTTCATGCGTTTCTAACCTTATACCAGTTAGGAAGAAAAATGGTGAGATAAGACTCTGTGTAGACTTTAGGGATCTTAACCGAGCATCTTTAAAAGATCACTACCTGCTGCCCTCCATGGAATAAATCTTGCAATTAGTTGCTGGTTCTGAAAGATTTCCCTTATTAGATGGCTTTTCAGGGTATAATCAGGTGTTGATTAAAGAGGAAGATCAGTTCAAAACTGCTTTTACAACTAAGTGGGGCACCATGGCATACAAAAGGATGCCTTTTGGTTTGTCTAATGTTGGCGCCACGCTTCATAGAGCCATGGATAT